>JAWNNU010001005.1:0-29151 GCA_035044585.1 Scaptomyza polygonia
ACACCATGACGGACATTGCACAAACACAATATACTCTTCACCTTCGGTATCTAGTATAAAAATCAGAGGGTTTACCTTGCCCTTAAGCAAAACACAAGTCTTTCATTCTTTTACTTCCTCTCCGTAGTCCAACTAGTTATAAGTGCTAGTTGCGACGCATTTCAGCAGTCAGTTTATGTACTGAATGCTTATACACATACAAACATTTTATTGACCCCGACGGAGGACTCCAACCAAAGATACTTAACAAAATAAAAATCGACGGTCTGTGCTTTCGGCTTGACTACGGGCTGTGTCTCTAACACGGACGCTAAGATTTTACGTAGAATACGTTCCATTTCAAATTTATCAAACAAAACAGACGTAATGACAAAACATTGAAATTAAAATGAGTAAAATATATTTTTAAATGTCTGTTGAAAGCCATATCAATGCAGGTTAAAGATTGAATGTAGTTTCCATAAGTTGCAAGAAGGGTTTGTTTTCTCTCCTGATAAATTTCAGACAAAAATAAATAATATAAAAGTATTTTCTACTCACACTCATTTCTTTTTACTTTCGAAATATTTTGTTAAATATAGGCGCTTTTTAGGAAGCATTTTATTATAATCTTATTCTTGTAGGTACTAGTCAGTGTTTTGCACTGGTTTATTTTATGTGAATACACACTCATACTCATTTTTGGCTCTCGAATCACATAGATCCATAATTAGTCAAAAACAGCCATAAACCAACAACAACACGTGCTGGCTTGTCGTAGCTGAGACCCACAAAATGCAAGTTAACACGCGCAAGCTTGAGTTTGCTGACAACGTCGTTGCGCCGGATGCCGTCGCGACGGAGTTGCAGTTGAAACCGGAGCCGCACACGCGCAAGCTAAAAGCTCACACGCGCAAGCAGCCTGATCGCCCGCTGGAGACGTCAACTCAGCATTCTGCTGACATTCCGGCCGACAGCGGTGGCTTCATGGTGCGCTGCAGTCTGACTTAGCTTTAGTTTTAAATTTGTTCTCTTAACGTTCAAACGAACGTATTAATAAAAACAAATCGTAATAATCCTTTAACTAATAAATAAAGAGTTAATAAAGATAATCCTTTGATTAATTAATAAAGTGATTTCTTTTAATTGGCGCCCAACCGAAAAAACCCAATTGTTTTACAAGCGATCGTTCAATCGCTAACCGTAAGAACTCCTTAAGCAAACGCTAAGAGCCGCGGTGTAATAAAACAACAATTAAAACAAAAAAAAAACAACACAGAAAAATCTAAGCAAACGCGAAGTAAAGTGAGTGATATAACAAAACAACAGTGAATAAAACACTCAACAACAACAATTAAAACAACAAAAAAAAACACAGAAAAAAAATCTAAGCAAACGCGAAGTAAAGTGAGCGATATAACAAAACAACAGTGAATAAAACACTCAACAACAACAATTAAAACAAAAAAAACACAGAAAAAAATATAAGCAAACGCGAAGTAAAGTGAGCGATATAACAAAAAAACAGTGAATGAAACACTCAACAACAACAATAACAACGAGACGCAGAAAATTGCGATATCAAACAATAAAGTGAATGTTATAACAAAAATAATAGTGAATAAACTCACGGTGTCAATAAAATTTTGTGACAATCAACAAATAAAGCAAAAACACACAACAATAAATTAAACGTTATAACAAAACAATAGTGAATAAACTCACAACGTCAAAAGAAGCAATTTTGTGCCAAAAAATTGAATCAAACAACAAAGTACTGGAAAAATATAAGAAGCAACTTTGTGCCAAAAAAAAAAAAAATTGAATTAAACAACAAAGTACTGAAAAAATATAATCAAGAAAAAAACACACACACCAAAAAAAAAAAAAAAACCCCAGCCAAGAGAGCTGAGCGAGTTACACCAACAACAACATCAACAACAGCAACAGCTACGAGCGACTGGCAATATTTAACTGGAAAATAACGTATCGCAGCGGCCACCACTCCATCTGATTTAAGCGCATATTTCAAAATGTAAGTGTGATGTTCATTTGCTTACAATTCAAATGAATATAATAAAATTATAAGAGCTGTTTAATGTGAGATGTTATTACTTTCGAAATAAAGTTAAGCAAGATTTTGCCTGTTGCAATAAAGTGTAAGAAACCTTTGATAAGTCAGAGTTAAAATTTATTCAGAAACAGTCTGTTTTATGTCGTACCAAACCAAAGCGGACGACAGTAGTGGCGACGAATTGATAACTGCGTATCTAGAACAGCGGTCTTTAGAAGAAACAAGAAAAATGAATGCAGATCAAATTGCACTTTTAGAGGGAAAGGTTCAAGCAGCCCTTGACCAATAAGCTAAATTATTTGAACAAAAGATAGCTTCCCTGACAGACCAGCTTAATAAAACTAGAGTCTCTGCACCGCAGATAGAAGTTTTCCACGAAATAGAAATCGATCCAGGGGTCCGTTGCGACGAACCCCTAGATAGTATAAAGTCCGTCCCCGACTTTGACGGGAAATTAGAGAACTATGTTTCATGGAGGCAAGCCGCTTCCGCTGCCTACAAGTTGTTCGAGCCATACAACGGCAGTTCAAGACATTATCAAGCAGTTGCTATAATCAGAAATAAAGTAAGAGGACCAGCAGATGCTGTGCTGGCCTCATTCAACACAGTGTTGAATTTTAAAGCTATTATTGCTAGGCTAGATTTCACATACGCCGACAAGACACCGGTACATGTAATTCAACAGCAGCTTAACACGCTTCAGCAGGGCAGCCTGCCACTGCTACAATATTTTGATGAGGTCGAGAGAAAACTCACCTTGTTAACAAATAAAACATTAATGACACATGATCCTGCTGCAGCGGCAGTATTAAATGAAAAGTTTAGAAGTGATGCACTTCATGTTTTCGTATCAGGGCTGAAAAAGTCACTGAAGTGGGCAGTCTTCCCGGCACAACCCACAGACCTCCCCTCAGCCGTAGCTTTAGCCCAAGAGGCCGAATCAAGCAACGAAATAGGCATCTTTGCAGCAAATTTTGCAAAACACCTTGAGGAGAAACCCCAAAAACCAAATTCACAAAAGTCTCAAAACTGGCGTCAGAACGCCCAACAGGGAAAAGAGGATAGTTCTCAAAACAGGAATCCTTACTATCAGAAAAATCAAAGAGACAAAGATGACCAACAAAAACCAAATAGTACGAAACAGCGCTATAACAACCAAAAGTCCCAAGTGCGGGGGCCCAAGCCGATGGAGGTAGATCCATCCTCACGCACTAGGCAAACTACCCAAGGCTATAGAAACAACCAAGGTTATGGGGATCAATCTATGAGGACCCAACAGAACCTAAATCATCTTCCACAAGATGAGAGTAGCGATGACTACGAGTCACGGTCGCAGCATGAAATGTCGAAGACGATTTGTCCGAAAGTTGTAATTTTTTAGCGGAAGCTCCCTGCTTCCGTTTATAAGACGAACGGTTGCAGGGCGAGTTATCAGACTTTTGATAGACACAGCGGCTTCGAAAAACTATATAAAACCCATTCCCGAACTGGCACATTGGGTGTCAGTTGACAACCCTGTTCAAGTAAAATCAATTCATGGCCACACCAAGATTAAACAGAAATGCCTTATTCACCTTTTCAGCGTAAAGTCCTACTTTTTCATGCTGGAGTCACTTAATGACTTTGATGGCATAATTGGCCTAGATTTGTTAAAACAGATTAATGCCCAAATAGATTTAACAAACAACGTAATTAAACACGACAATGGGATTGAAAAATTTGAGTTCACTAAATGCCAACAGGTGAACCATATTCGGATTAATGACACGGATGTCCCTCCTGTTATCATATCCACCTTTGATAAAATGATCAACGAAATGGTAAAAGCATTTGCGGATGTTAACGAATCCCTACCGTACAACATAAATACGGTTGCTACTATACCAACGGATGACGAGCCGGTTTACTCAAAGCTTTATCCGTACCCGCAAGGCGTGTCTGACTTTGTCAACGCAGAGGTTAAACAACTTCTAGCGAATGGCATTATACGACCGTCAAAGTCCCCCTATAATAACCCAATATGGGTTGTCGACAAAAAAGGCATCGACGAGGCGGGGCATAAACAGAAGCGTCTGGTTATTGATTTTAGGAAACTAAATCAAAAGACAACCGACGACAAATACCCTATCCGATCCATTTCGACTATATTGTCAAACTTGGGTGAGGCCCAGTATTTCACTACGCTAGACCTCAAGTCAGGGTTTCACCAAATCGAATTGGCTGAAAGGGACAGGAAAAAGACAGCATTCTCTGCCAACAACGGGAAGTATGAGTTTTGCAGACTCCCCTTCGGGCTAAAAAATGCCCCAAGTATTTTTCAACGAGCCATTGATGATGTGCTCCGCGAACAAATTGGTGGGATTTGTTACGTTTACGTTGATGATGTAATAATTTTCTCCAAGTCCAAAGAAGAACATGTCAAAGACATTGAGTGCGTCCTGAGGAAACTTAGGGATGCAGGCATGCGGGTGTCCCAAGAAAAGTCCAAGTTTTTCAAAAAAAACGTAGAATATTTGGGATTTACAGTGTGCAGAGGCGGGATTCAATTCTCGCCCGATAAAGTGAAAGCTATTAAGGACTTTCTCCAACCAAAAACTTTATTTGCTCTTAGATCTTTTTTAGGTCTAGCACGCTACTATAGCTGCTTTATAACGGGTTTTGCCAGCATCGCAAGGCCCCTAACAGATATATTGAAAGGCGAAAACGGCAAAGTAAGTGCCAATTACTCAAGAAAAGTGATAATAGACTTGTCACCACAGCAAATCGAAGCCTTCGATAGACTAAAAAATATATTGGCCTCTGAAGATGTCATGCTGTCCTACCCAAACTACAAAAAGCCCTTCGACCTCACAACTGACGCGTCTGGCTACGGACAGGGTGCAGTACTGTCTCAAGACGGCCGCCCGATAACAATGATCTCACGAACATTGCGAGGCAACGAGGTAAATTTTGCCACAAATGAGCGTGAACTTCTCGCCATTGTATGGGCACTCAAAAACCTCAGAAATTACTTGTACCCAAAAAAACAAGAAATAGGGAAAACCCCAATATTATCGTATGCAGGAGAAATGTTGCATGTAGATGTTTACTCCACGGCCGGTAAATACTTCCTAACTTGCATCGACAAGTTTTCCAAGTTCGCAGTAGTACAACCTATACGGTCTCGAGCAATCGTGGACATAAAAGCTCTACTTCTGCAACTTTTGAACATGTTTCCCAAAACAAAATCGTTTTACTGCGACAATGAGAAATCCTTGAACTCAGAAACCAGATATAGCCTGCTGCTGTAAGTTAGAATCACAGGTAGAAGACACTGTCGAGAACATTCTCCTTGCAACCATAAAATACAACAGGTCAATCCATTCAGTGACAAACGAAAGACCTATAGACGTAATTCACGCAGCCTCAAAAAACAGTACAGTGCAGATTAAAGAAAAAATCGCATCAGCACAGAACAAAACACTAGACCAAATGAAAAAAAACAGGGTCCTTAAGTCGTACTCGGTACGTGATAAGGTTTGGATAAAGAACAACAGAAGATTGGGAAACAAACTTTCACCCTTATGTACAGAAGCTGTAGTGGAGGCAGACCTAGGTACAACGGTTCTTATTAAAGGGAGGGTGGTCCATAAGGACAACCTTAGGTAGGTTTTAGACATTCAAAATAACAACAATCAAAATTTTAACAAAAAAATCTCTTTACAGGTTTACGTATCTTTTCAGTTTAACGATAGCTACCTTGACTTTGACCGAAGCGACACTGAGACTGAACGACTACTCCCACGCGGACTACATACCGATAGTTGACGGAGACGTAACAATCTGGGACTCGTACACTTACATGGGACACACGACGAACATGACCTCTTTTGAAACTTACATTGACGAGACTTGGACATTGATAGACAGCCTACCCAAAGACCATATGAAACAGGTACTGAAAACTGACTTACAACATATAACCACTCTAATAGCTTCTCTGACTGTACACTACCGACAAAGACGTAGCATTAACATGATAGGTAGCGCCCTTAAGGCAATTGAAGGAACCCCAGATTTTGATGACTAGGAACAAATAAAATTCAAGCAGAGTCAGTTAATAGAATCCGAGAGTAGGCAGATAGAGATTAACAGTAAATTTCAAGACAGGCTTAATGACGTTTCAAGGGCTCTTAACGAAATTTTAAAGCCAGATTCAGAGGTCGAGCATTTTTATGCAACAATTTTAGCAAAAAACAGGATGATAATAACAAACCTTGAGGACTTAATCCTCACCGTTACACTTGCAAAAATAAATTTAATTAGCCCCCTCATATTAAACAGCACCGATATAAAGGAATTGTTAAATGAACATCTCACCAATATTAGCATAACTGACCTTTTAGAGGTCTCTCACATTAAAGCTTTTCAAAATTCCGAACTATTGTATTTCCTAATAAAATATCCCAAACCTTTGCTTAATTGTAAAAAAATAGACATTCTTCCTGTCCAGCATAATAATGTGATATTAGACTAAGAAAAAGAAAATACTGTGGCCGACTGCGAAACAAAGACCTTCGCTGTACGTGACTGCGCCACCACTGTGAGCACCACCTTCTGCAGAAGACTGGAAGGTACTACTTGCGCCCAACAGTTAGTATCTGGAACCGTCGCACAATGTGCCACACGCCCCGGACACTTAGCGCCCGTAGTAGTAATCGGCGAAGGCATCACTGTAATAAACAACGCAACCATACAAGTGGTAGACAGCGACGGCAACAGCCATACAATTGCTGGAACTTTCCTCGCATTATTCGACGATTACATCACGTTGAATGGCACCCGGTACGTAAACCACCGGGGCATCCTGAAGAGAAAACCAGCGGTATCCACATCAGCCGTCTTGAACGTCACCCTCTTCAGGGAGCACCTAAGCCTCCGATATCTACATGATCTGACCATAAAGAATCTCGGTCATATTGGGGGTCTTAGATCAGGACTATCTTCACGGTCCTATGGCTGCTTAACGCTTGTCGCCTTACTCCTGCTCTTCGTGGTAACCTGGAAGCTATACCAACGCAGAATAATAAAAAAGAAACCCGAAGACGCGTTTCAGCCGAGAAGGGGGGAATTAACACGTTCAAGCTTGAGTTTGCTGACAACGTCGTTGCGCCGGATGCCGTCGCGACGGAGTTGCAGTTGAAACCGGAGCCGCACACGCGCAAGCTAAAAGCTCACACGCGCAAGCAGCCTGATCGCCCGCTGGAGACGTCAACTCAGCATTCTGCTGACATTACGGCCGACAGCGGTGGCTTCATGGTCGCTGCAGTCTGACTTAGCTTTAGTTTTAAATTTGTTCTCTTAACGTTCAAACGAACGTATTAATAAAAACAAATCGTAATAATCCTTTAACTAATAAATAAAGAGTTAATAAAGATAATCCTTTGATTAATTAATAAAGTGATTTCTTTTAATTTGCACAAATTAAAAAAAACCCTTTGTACAAATATTTAATAATAGTCAATAAAAAAACTCAAATATATAATTTAATACATTGATAATATATTTTAATTACTTACAAAAAACGTCGATTTAGTTTATGAAATTATATTCAACATGTTTTAATAATAATCAATAATATTGAAGTAATCACGTTTTGCTATTTAATTGCACTAAGTTCAAATTAAATTTATACAACCCTTCTAAGTTGGGTTGCATTAATCAGTATAAGCACTAAGCAGAAAATAATTATTATTATTAATATTATTATTTTCTGATTAGTGGTATAAGTCAAAAGTTGAGACGACATGAGAAATGAAGCGCGGTTGCTTCACAAGCTTTACCGTTGTTGATTGCTTCTGCACTATGGGGCACTTTGCCAAAAAAAACTGTCATATATTAATTTTTTACATGTCATAAAATAAACTACTTGCTTATGCAAATCTCTTGTAAAAATTATATAGTTGGCCGATCTCGATAATTTTTTAAAAAAATTGTAGTATTAAATAAACAAGCTTAACTCCCAGATTTGGGCCCGATATGTTGAAAACTATGGGCGGTAACAAGCCAATTTTATTAAAATGATTTTTCTTTGGTAACAAATCTAAAACACTAAATCAAAATATAGCATGGTTTTCCAGCTATTAAATAATGCCAGTTTTTTGGCACAATGCGCATATTGCGATGTCCCTCCGCTTGCCTTGAAATACCACTAGGCGCAGGGGCAACTAAAACATCACTATTTGCACAGTCTATCCGCTATAGGTATCACTATCGCGCCCGCTCGCACTTATTGCTAATACATGTGCACATAACACATGCATATGAAAAATTATGAAAAATGTATTGCGCTTAAAACTTTATTTACTTATGGATTCAAAAACTTTATATGTAGCAGTATTATTCTTTATATACTGTTCAAAAGATAACAAATTCAATTAACTCCTATATAAATGAGATCCCATTTGGGTATGTATAAACTTTATACTATAAAGTATCATATCAATCAAAATGAACGCGGCGAAAGTGGTCGCAAAAATGTTTACTTCAAATTACCCCCTAACCTGCCGAATGACGTATTCTACGTTAAAAAAAAGTGGACAGCCTGTGTAAGATCACTTGGACGCATAGGTTTACCGTAGAATACGTCTGTCCTTGTGCAACAAAAATTATGAAGCGGTAGCCTAATAACAACAACAACTTAGATGTTCTAACTGTGTTTGTTGTCATTTGGCTAATATATTGCTTTTTACTGCAACACTGGGATTTGTTACGTTTACGTTGATGATGTAATAATTTTCTCCAAGTCCAAAAAAGAACATGTTAAAGACATTGAGTGCGTCCTGAGGAAACTTAGGGATGCACGCATTCGGGTGTCCCAAGAAAAGTCCAAGTTTTTCAAAAATAACGTAGAATATTCCTCGCCCGATAAAGTGAAAGCTATTAAGGACTTTCCCCAACCAAAAACTTTATTTGCTCTTAGATCATTTTTAGGTCTAACACGCTACTATAGCTGCAGATATATTGAAAGGCGAAAACGGCAAAGTAAGTGCCAATTACTCAAGAAAAGTGATAATAGACTTGTCACCAGAGCAAATCGAAGCCTTCGATAGACTAAAAAATATATTGGCCTCTGAAGATGTCATGCTGTCCTACCCAAAACTACAAAAAGCCCTTCGACCTCACAACTGACGCGTCTGGCTACGGACAGGGTGCAGTACTGTCTCAAGACGGCCGCCCGATAACAATGATCTCACGAACATTGCGAGGTAACGAGGTAAATTTTGCCACAAATGAGCGTGAACTTCTCGCCATTGTATGGGCACTCAAAAAATTCAGAAATTACTTGTATGGTGTCAAAAATCTTAACATCCATACAGATCACCAGCCATTAACTCTTTCGGTATCGGATAAAAACCCGAATGCCAAAATAAAGCGTTGGAAAGCCTTCATTGATGAACACAACGCAAATATTATTTATAAACCCGGAAAAGAGAATTTGGTAGCAGACGCTCTGTCCCGCCAAAATGCCAATGCGTTAGAAGATTCAGCAGACTCAGATGCTGCCACTATCCACAGTGAGGAATCCCTCACATATACCATTGAAGCAACAGACAAACCGGTAAATTGCTTTCGGAACCAGTTCATTCTGGAAGAAGGAACTATTCCCAAACAAAAGACGTATATTTTGTTTAAGACTAAAACTCGTCACATTATCAATTTCTCCGATCGCAACACATTACTACAAAGCATTAAAGATGCAGAAAACACTGACGTAACCAACGCAATTCATTGTGAGTTACCTATACTAGCTTTCATCCAACACGGTCTGGTTGAGGCATTTCCTTCTACCACCTTTAGATTTTGCAAGAATTTGGTCACAGACATTTTGAACCCAGCAGATCAGAGGGAAATTGCGACAGCTGAACATAATCGCGCACACAGAGCAGCGCAAGAAAACGCGAAACAGATACTTAGAGAGTATTTTTTCCCAAAAATGGGTCACTTAACGTTGGAAATAGCCGCAAACTGTAGAATTTGTGTTATGAGTAAACACGATCGGCACCCAAAAAAACAAGAAATAGGGAAAACCCCGATATCATCGTATGCAGGAGTAATGTTGCATGTAGATGTTTACTCCACGGCCGGTAAATACTTCCTAACTTGCATCAACACGTTTTCCAAGTTCGCAGTAGTACAACCTATACGGTCTCGAGCCATCGTGGACATAAAAGCTCCACTTCTGCAACTTTTGAACATGTTTCCCAAAACAAAATCGTTTTACTGCGACAATGAGAAATCCTTGAACTCAGAAACCATTAAGTCAATGCTCAGCAATAACTTTGGTATCGAGATTTCAAACGCCCCACGCCTGCATAGCTCTTCTAATGGACAAGTCGAGCGGTTCCATGGCACTCTTGGGGATATAGCACGCTGCTGTAAGTTAGAATCACAGGTAGAAGACACTGTTCTCCTTGCAACCATAAAATACAACAGGTCAATCCATTCAGTGACAAACGAAAGACCTATAGACGTAATTCACGCAGCCTCAAAAAACAGTACAGTGCAGATTAAAGAAAAAATCGCATCAGCACAGAACAAAACACTAGACCAAATGAATAAAAACAGGGTCTTTAAGTCGTACTCGGTAGGCGATAAGGTTTGGATAAAGAACAACAAAAGATTGGGAAACAAACTTTCACCCTTATGTACAGAAGCTGTAGTGGAGGCAGACCTAGGTACGACGGTTCTTATTAATGGGAGGGTGGTCCATAAGGACAACCTTAGGTAGGTTTTAGACATTCAAAATAACAACAATCAAAATTTTGACAAAAAAATTTCTTTATAGGTTTACGTATCTTTTCAGTTTAACGATAGCTACCATGACTTTGACCGAAGCGACACTGAGACTGAACGACTACTCCCACGCGGACTACATACCGATAGTTGACGGAGACGTAACAATCTGGGACTCGTACACTTACATGGGACAGACAACGAACATGACCTCTTTTGAAACTTACATTGACGAGACTTGGACATTGATAGACAGCCTACCCAAAGACCATATGAAACAGGTACTGAAAACTGACTTACAACATATAACCACTCTAATAGCTTCTCTGACTGTACACCACCGACAAGGACGTAGCATTAACATGATAGGTAGCGCCCTTAAGGCAATTGCAGGAACCCCAGATTTTGATGACTGGGAACAAATAAAATTCAAGCAGAGTCAGTTAGTAGAATCCGAAAGTAGGCAGATAGAGATTAACAGTAAATTTCAAGACAGGCTTAATGACGTTTCAAGGGCTCTTAACGAAATTTTAAAGCCAGATTCAGAGGTCGAGCATTTTTATGCAACAATTTTAGCAAAAAACAGGATGATAATAACAAACCTTGAGGACTTAATCCTCACCGTTACACTTGCAAAAATAAATTTAATTAGCCCCCTCATATTAGACAGCATCGATATAAAGGAATTGTTAAATGAACATCTCACCAATATTAGCATAACTGACCTTTTAGAGGTCTCTCACATTAAAGCTTTTCAAAATTCCGAACTATTGTATTTCCTAATAAAATATCCCAAACCTTTGCTTAATTGTAAAAAAATAGACATTCTTCCTGTCCAGCATAATAATGTAATATTAGACTTAGAAAAAGAAAATACTGTGGCCGACTGCGGAACAAAGACCTTCGCTGTACGTGACTGCGCCACCACTGTGAGCACCACCTTCTGCAGAAGACTGGAAGGTACTACTTGCGCCCAACAGTTAGTATCTGGAACCGTCGCACAATGTGCCACACGCCCCGGACACTTAGCGTCCGTAGTAGTAATCGGCGAAGGCATCACTGTAATAAACAACGCAACCATACAAGTGGTAGACAGCGCCGGCAACAGCCAGACGATTGCTGGAACTTTCCTCGCATCATTCGACGATTACATCACGTTGAATGGCACCCGGTACGTAAACCACCGGGGCATCCTGAAGAGAAAACCAGCGTCACCCTATTCAGGGAGCACCTAAGCCTCCGATATCTACATGATCTGACCATAAAGAATCTCGGTCATATTGGGGGTCTTAGATCAGGACTATCTTCACGGTCCTATGGCTGCTTAACGCTTGTCGCCTTACTCCTTCTCTTCGTGGTAACCTGGAAGCTATACCAACGCAGAATAATAAAAAAGAAACCCGAAGACGCGTTTCAGCCGAGAAGGGGAGGAGTTAAAACGTTCAAGCTTGAGTTTGCTGACAACGTCGTTGCGCCGGATGCCGTCGCGACGGAGTTGCAGTTGAAACCGGAGCCGCACACGCGCAAGCTAAAAGCTCACACGCGCAAGCAGCCTGATCGCCCGCTGGAGACGTCAACTCAGCATTCTGCTGACATTCCGGCCGACAGCGGTGGCTTCATGGTGCGCTGCAGTCTGACTTAGCTTTAGTTTTAAATTTGTTCTCTTAACGTTCAAACGAACGTTGAACACACGAAGTTGTTCTATTGAGTATAATTTTCATACTGAATTTTATTCTTAAAATCCTAGGCCTTATATACCTAACAAATTGTCTTAATTTCTATGCGCTTATTATCTCCTGCAAGATAATAAACTCTATTAACATTGCTGATTTTTACTGACCTGCGCGCACGCAGGCTCGGCAGGATCGTTTACAATGCAGGCAACGGATCCGCGATATTATTTGTTTTATTATATTATCAGCAGCTGGTAAATTGCTGCTTCCAATGTAGTGCATTTACTATCTCTTAATTATCTTCGCGCTTGTGCATGTTATCTGCATACGATAATATATATTTCTTCTAGTGGACTGTATGATATTTTGGCCGATAGTCGCGGAAGGCGAGAGTCGGCTCTATGCCAAACGTGTTCATTTATGAACAAACGTATTAATAAAAACAAATCGTAATAATCCTTCAACTAATAAATAAAGAGTTAATAAAGATAATCCTTTGATTAATTAATAAAGTGATTTCTTTTAATTTGCACAAATTAAAAAAAACCCTTTGTACAAATATTTAATAATAGTCAATAAAAAAACTCAAATATATAATTTAATACATTGATAATATATTTTAATTACTTACAAAAAACGTCGATCTAGTTTATGAAATTATATTCAACATGTTTTAATAATAATCAATAATATTGAAGTAATCACGTTTTGCTATTTAATTGCACTAAGTTCAAATTAAATTTATACAACCCTTCTAAGTTGGGTTGCATTAATCAGTATAAGCACTAAGCAGAAAATAATTATTATTATTAATATTATTATTTTCTGATTAGTGGTATAAGTCAAAAGTTGAGACGACATGAGAAATGAAGCGCGGTTGCTTCACAAGCTTTACCGTTGTTGATTGCTTCTGCACTATGGGGCACTTTGCCAAAAAAAACTGTCATATATTAATTTTTTACATGTCCTAAAATAAACTACTTGCTTATGCAAATCTCTTGTAAAAATTATATAATTGGCCGATCTCGATAATTTTTAAAAAAAAATTGTACTATTATATTTTTTATTTTATTTTATTTTATTTAATGTCGGCTATGAGCAGCTGACAAATCAAAATTAACTATAATTATAATATTAAAATAATATAGTATAAAATAAATAATTATAATATCTGAAATAAAGTTCAAAATTAAGATAAAAAATTTAAAAAGTTAACGTTAAAGCTCTGGGAAATTCCAAATAAATATAACTGGTCCAACATTTGTTGCGTGGATTGGGAAAAACCCAAAAAAACCCAATCAGACCAGTGGAAGATTAGTGATTAGTGGTTACTATTAGATAAGGCAGAAAGGATAGATCGTTTTAGTACTGGAGTCGAGGTCTCCAAAGAGACAAGAGAATAAAGTTTGTTATAGTCAGAACATAACACACGAAATGGTTCATGAATTAAATAGTTACTCGAGCAACGATCGAGGCTGAGGGGTAAAAAGTTACGTGTGGATCTAATGGGAACATTTAATTTTATTCGACTTAGAAGAACTGATGAGTCGATTTCACCATTAAGTAGATTAGTGACAAATACTACACCATGCATAATTCTACGGTTCAACAGGGAAGGAAGATTAATTAAAAGAAGTCTACTTGAATAGGGGGGTAGGTCTATTCCAGGAACCCAGTTAAAACATCTGAGCGCAAACAGAAGAAATTTCCTCTGCACAGACTCAATTCTATCCTGGTGAAGCCCGTATTGCGGGGACCACACACAAGATCCATACTCCAGGATGGGGCGTACCAATGATGTATATAGCGTTTTAATGGTGTAGGGATCATCAAACTCTTTTGACCACCGCTTGATGAATCCAAGTACATTTATGGCCTTATTGACCATCGACGATATGTGAGAATCAAATTTTAATTTGCTATCAAGAATGATGCCTAAATCTTTAATTTCAAAAACGCGGACAAGTGGTGAAGCATCAAGCACGTAGTGAGCAGTATGAGGGGAACCTCTACAAAAAGTCATGATTTTACATTTTGAACAATTTAAATTAAGTAAGTTATAACGGCACCAAGCCGACAGTGCACCCAAGTCCGACTGTAGTAAGTTACAAGCTTAACTCCCAGATTTGGGCTCGATATGTTGAAAACTAAGGGCGGTAACAAGCCAATTTTATTAAAATAATTTTTCTTTGGTTCTTAAAAATCTAAAAAACTAAATCAAAATATAGCATGGTTTTCCAGCTATTAAATAATGCCAGTTTTTTGGCACAATGCCCATATTGCGATGTCCCTCCGCTTGCCTTGAAATACCACTGGGCGCAGGGGCAACTAAAACATCACTATTTGCACAGTCTATCCGCTATAGGTATCACTATCGCGCCCGCTCGGACTTATTGCTAATACATGTGCACATAACACACGCATAAGAAAAATTATAAAAAATGTATTGCGCTTAAAACTTTATTTACTTATGGATTCAAAAACTTTATATGTAGCAGTATTATTCTTTATATACTGTTCAAAAGATAACAAATTCAATTAACTCCTATATAAATGAGATCCCATTTGGGTATGTATAAACTTTATACTATAAAGTATCATATCAATCAAAATGAACGCGGCGAAAGTGGTCGCAAAAATGTTTACTTCAAGTTGCCCCCTAACCTGCCGAATGACGTATTCTACGTTAAAAAAAAGTGGACAGCCTGTGTAAGATCACTTGGACGCTTAGGTTTACCGTAGAATACGTCTGTCCTTGTGCAACAAAAATTATGAAGCGGTAGCCTAATAACAACAACCACTTAGATGTTCTGACTGTGTTTGTTGTCATTTGGCTAATAGTTTGCTTTTTACTGCAACACTGGTTAGCATCTCTGATAAAAATAATACAAACATTGACTTGAAATATAAATATGATATAATTAATAATATTTTCAACATTTCTGCATGATTAAATCTTAAATTGTATTTTTGTTTTATGTTTGATATGTGATTTTTTATATGATTGGTTTGTGGAAGGAAAAGTACGAAATGTAATTCATTAATGATACACTTAAATTTCTTGCAAATACTGAATCCATATTGGTTAGAGCTAGGGTGGTTGCTGCATTATAAATATACATACGTTAGCTTTTCTTGCATAGTTTCTGCAAATGAACAATCAGATGTCATTTCTAAATTGAAATCACCTACGATGAGCACCTCCACCGCGGTGTCAACTTTGAAATTATTGTCTATGAGTAGAAAAAAGCAATTGTTGTTTGTTATTTTGGGATACATTTGGATGAAAAAAAACAGAGCAAAGAATACATATTTTTTTAATTATTAATTTTAATTTCAGGCAGACAAATGTCGCCTATATCGCTATCGATCAGTTGCCTGTTTGAAATATCGATTGGAGTACAATATGTGAACATAGTACTATACATATTAACTGTTTTGGTGCAAAACCATTAAAAAAAACTAATGAGTGTTAGAACTCACGTGCGATGTGTCAAACAAAATGTATCAAAAATAACAAAAACCTTGATATGCAGGCACAGCCGGAAATATATGTATGTTTCAAACGCACTTTCATGCAATATGTACCAACAACTTTTTACTGTTCTTGCTGTCCGCTGACCCGCCGCCACTTCTTTAATCGATGGTCGTCTGAACGCAGAAGGAAACTGAACAAAACAACAACGTGCTGGCTTGTCGTTGCTAAGACGCACAAACTGCACAAAGAGTAAGTACCCCTTGAACCAATATTCAATAATTGTCAATGAAAACTCTAATATATGATTTTAATATATATATTGTTTATGCTAAAATATAAACAATAAACAATGCTAGAATATAAACAAACATGTAGAATTGAAATTATATTAAAGAATGTCAAGTTTTGCTATTCAATTGCACAAAGTTCATATTAAGTTTATACTACCCTTGCAACTTGGACACATCGTTAGCAAGACTTTGTATTTTACAGTTATTCTCTGCCGCTACACCAATACAATCATACTCAGATGAATATGTATATGAAATTTTGCAGTCGGTCCACGACAAAACGCTAAATTTGTTCGTCGGTCGAGCTCGGCACACGCTGAATTTGGCCTTTTTGCAGAGCGGCACGCTGCATTGTTTGCAAGTATTATCAAATAGCAGGAATGGGTACCCGTGCCTATAGATGTTAACACATCAACAAATTATGTAAAGGCGTCTATTTGTACGATGATATACTCTTTTTGATCAGACTTGCCACTCAAATTTTCAGCTATGTCGATGTGAACAGTGTGCCAAGGTGTATTTAGTTTTGAATTTGGATGGAGACTTACTTGAATTTTGGCAGAAGAAGTCTTTGACAATATTCAAGAAACTTTCGAACATACTTAGACATGTTTTCAAACCAGTAATAGTCATAAGCCTCATCCAATGTCTTCGCCAACCTAAGTGCATGATTGATTCATGATCGAGATCTATAATTTTCGAAATTTTTCGATATAATATTTCTCCTCTCAACTTGTAAGTTTTTGCAATGTCCGCAGCAAGAGAATTGTCTTTTAACTCATTAACAATATGAACTATGTCGGAATCATGGCGATGTTTAGCCAAATAAACTCCTTTTTCAGGAATTTTGCAGGCTGTAGCGATCAATTCAGCTGAATGCAGATTTCTTGAACAGAAGTCAACGCGAGCCATTAGTTTACCTTCTCTATTGTAAATAAGCCCACCATCTCTGCACCCTGGGGGGTAGATCATGTTTAGTCCTTGATGATTTAAGTAACGGCAACAAAATATCTACCCAATAAATAATGACGAAAATGTTTTAAAAGGCAGCAGTAAAGCTGCCCCACATTACTAAGACATAAGTATTGTTAAGCCTAAATGAATTTGTATTTTTTAATTACTTAGAAATTATATTCGACATAATCAATTTAAAAATAGCTTTTATACCGGGGAAATTAGGTCGAGACAAGGTAAAGGTAAATGAACCAGTGGTGCGCATCACTGATAGCGGTGCGTATCTCTGGTTTATAACGGGATCGTGTGCGCCCTCGCGCTCAAGAAGCAGGCAGTAAAGCAAAGTTCGCACATCAACGAAAAGGGACTAGACGTTACGGATACAAGACAATAGTTTTCCAAGCTCACCACGACACAGTGCAAACATAAAGACAAAACAAGGAAATTTATAAGTTTAAATGGCACAACAACAACAACAACCGGTGGAGATCAGCAGCAACGTTAACAACAACCACAACAACAACGAACAACTGTCGCACAGAAGCATGTAACAGGGGTAAGCTGACCTTAAGCCTGCGCGTTTTAAATGGGCGGGAGTGAGTTTTCTTGTGATTTGCGGTGTGGTAGGCAGTAGAAGTAGTAGCAATAAAGAAATGTAAAAGAATAGAAAACGAAAAATAAGTGCGTTGTCGATTTGAGTGCACAAGCGATTTTTTTGCCCCAAGTGTTGTCTTAGCAAAGGCGTGCTGTACTGTTCGACCGCGTGTTCCGAGTGCTCTCTGCACGTGTTTGTAGCTGTTCGGCATTGCCCGGACACTCGCAAGGGTTAACAAAGCGCATTCCGAGGGTTCTCTGTGCGTTTTGGTGAGTCTTGCCTGTGCATTTGCCATTCTTTTTAGTTCTAGGGGGGCCGAGGGCGTGCCGTACGGCCATAGAGCGTGTTCCGAGCGTTTCTCTGCACGTTTTGTGGCTATCAGGCATCGCCCGAGCACCACGGCGTTCAGCAGGAAGCGTTCCAAGGGTTCTCTGCCCGCTTTGGTAAACCTTGTGGTGTCGTACCGCCCCTAGTCTGGCCACATCTCGAGCGTTTTCTCGATGTGCGTAGTTAACTTAACAGAGATTATCGAGATGCGCTCTGAGTCTCGGTATTTTATAAATTTTTTTGTAAAATGACTCTGGACTGGACAGAGTTTACCCCAAACTTAGATCACTTCTATACAGTTTTATAGAAGAATGGTACCTTGACTCAGCAGGTGAATATTCAACGACATGTAAATTGTTGTTGATTTTGTGTAATAAGGTGGAACAGCATCCACGAGAACTTGCATCTGTATGCAGCTCGATTGGATGCTGCGGGTCAAAAATTACTAAGACTGGCTTCTGCGTTAGGATAGAAATAAATTTTTGTCTTATCTGTTCATGATATGGCTTCGAATTAAATTAATTATTCTGTGAAGTCAAAAAAAAAAAAAATAACAGCTTCATAAAACAATAAAATCCTTTCATAAATTGCCGAAAATAAGACGCTAATCCAATAAATTGTCGTAAAGCAGAAACCGACTGGGGAGGTGGTAAGGCAGTTCACGCTGCAATATTAAACAAATTTAGACGAAATTCACCTGCACTCACTTCGTTTCCCAAATATTGAACTGTTGACATAAGAAAAGAACATTTTCTATTCTCGATACTGAAGCTAAAGTAACGGGCCGTTGTCTCTGGTCGTTGTACCGTCGCGTTGGAATCCCGTGGTTATCTATGCGAGCAGTGAGGCCACGCTAGGGTTGACACCCACCTTCATGGGTTCGGGCGTTCAGAGCCAGATCCGCGTTAATCAGGAATGTTACATCTGATCCGGTACTGTAAACTTAACGACGACACACCAGATATCGTATCCTGGAGACTTGCTATGTTTTAACGGGACGGAGGCAGTAGCAGCATTAGCCTATCAGTCATTTCGGCTAGATTTCACTCCGCTTACTCAGATGATAGAATACTGCTAACCGTCAGCCCAAGTTTCGTATAATAAAGATGGGGTTCCAGGGGTCCAACCTAAGGCATTACTGGACTTTGCCTTATAGCCATTTAGTCGCCTCTTACGACAAGCTATGGCATGCTGTGGTGGGTATTCTGTGCGGCCGCCCACCACACGGCCTGGGTGCGTGTGTGTGTGTATCCGGAGGGTGTGTTTCTTTTTTTTTTTCATGGAACGCCATGAACGGTGTGAATCTTTCAAAGATGCTGGTGGCCCGTACCACCAAGCACGTACGACTTCCACATACTAAACACACCCTACGCAACAACGCGCTGCATCCCCAAGGGATCACGATTAAGTATTACTTCTCGGGGATGGGTTGCCTATAAAGGCTATCTCTTATTCACCCAGTAATCGGGTCATCCTTGTTTCTACCTGGGCATCGCCCAGTGCTTCGCGTCGTTCTCTTTCGCACTTCCGAAGATTCTTCTGGATGCGAACGATCTTCTGGACTACCGCATTCCACTTCACGTCGGATTCCATCATGTGTGATTCCAGTTCTCCCACTGAGGGTAGAGGTGTTGCTCCTGCTAGGTATCTCGGGCAGTGGTACAGGAAAAGCTCAGGATCTTCCCCGCAGGCCGGACAGACCGTACATTGCGGCGTCTCCTCGTGCCTGTACTTAAACAAGTATTTCTTATACCCTCCGTGGCCCGTTAGGAACTGCGTCAAATGGAAGTTAATAGGGCCTCTGCGTCATTCTATCCATTCCTGGATAACTGGGATGAGCCTATGCGTCCATCTACCTTTAGCTGAGAAAGTCCACCTGGCCTGCCACCTGGCCATGGACGCCTGTCTCTCTGACCTCCTAACAGTTTTAGTCGGTGCGATGCCTCCCATCGATTCCCGCTAGGCGTGGATTTCCATCATCTCGCGGGCGAGCAGGTCGACAGCTATCATGTTCGCTAGCACAAGTGCTGCGTCATCCGAAACTGTACGGAATCCCGAGATCAATCGCGCTAAGTCGGTACGGCGCTGCCAGCTTCCTCCGAAGGCTTATATTTTTATCCAGGGCTGTAGCCCAGATCGGTGCGGCATACAAAGCGACTGACGCCACTACCTTTCCAAGAATTAGGCGCCTGGCACCCCTGGGTCCTCCCAGGTTTGGCAACACACGGGAGAGAGCTGCTTGTAATTTTGCTGCCTTCATACCGACATACTCGAAATGAGGCCTGTAGCACAGCCTGTTGTCCAGCATAACTCCGTGATACTTAATGTATGGCTTTGATTTGATGGTGACATTACCTACCTTCACCTCCATAAATTCATTTTTTTTCCTGCTCGTTATCAGCACTGCCTCTGTTTTGTGCTCTGCTAGTTCCAGGCTTGCGTCCCGCATCCATGATGTTATTGTTGTAATAGATTCATTAGCTTCTACTTCTCCAATATGTTTTGCCACCACTACGAGGGCCAGGTCATCTGCAAATACAATAAGCTTACATCCCTGTGGTAGGTGCAGTCTAAGTCCCAATACTGACCCCTGAGGAACACCTGCAGTGACGTTGTATCGCTTAAGCCCTTCCGCTGTGTCGTATTCCAAAGTCCTGTCTGAAAGGTTACTTGCTATAACTCCCATTAGATAGGATGGTATTCTTATTCTTCTTAAGGCACTCAGGATGTGCGTCCAGCTCGCAGTGTTGAACGCGTTCCGAATATAAGCGTGTTTGCCTGTGCATGCAAACTTTAAAAGTGTGTTTTCCTTGCCGGTACGCAATCTTTCCGCTACCACTGTCACTGTTGCACCCAAAACGCACTTTCACTTTCACTGTACGTTTTCACTGGCCGTTGGGGTGGTTAATGTTGTATTCGGTGCTACAACGAGCCGTGGCCGGTCGCGGTGGTGATGGTGGTGGTTGCTGCGGCTGCTGAGATGCTCTGCTGTTGTGGGCCGTAGTGGCTGTTGTTGCGGGGCCTATGACTGCTGTGGCTGGTGCGGTTGCGTGTCGAGTTTTGCTGATATTGTAGGCTGTTGTTGTTGTTGCTGTGCCTGTGGCTGGTGCGGTTGTGCACAGTGCTCCGCTGCTGTTGGTGTTGCTGTGCCTTCGGCTGCTGTCGCTGGTGCGGTGGTGCACAGTACTTTGCTGCTGTTGCAGGCTGTTGTTGTTGTTGCTATGCCGGTGGTTGCGGTGGCTGGTGCGGTTGTGCACAGCACTTTGCTGCTGGTACAGGCTGTTGTTGCTGCTGTGCCTGTGTTGGTTCTTGGCTGCTGGTGCCGGTCGTTGCTGTTGCTGTGGTTGTTGCCTTTTCTTCCCGCTCGAAAAGCACTCGTCCCGTCGATTTTAAATGCTCGCACCAAATTGATTTTGGCAAAATCATTCTGTTTGCCGGCCAGCTCCCAGTCTTTTTCTTTATGTTATCCGGTCGTGACGAAACGACTGGTTCCGCGCATTTGTGCGTAGATTAGGGAGCAAAGCTTTTGCGTTTGCGCACACGCAACAACCAGCTTTTGTAAGTGAGCAAAAGCAACGACGAGCAGGGTACATTTACGTATAAGGTTGCGCACAAATGACGTCAAGGACGAAACATAAAATATGTGCGGTAGTTTTCGCTACCTCACAATGCTATGAATTGAGTTGAATTGAGTGAGTTGGAGGCACACAATGAATTGAATGAAATGAATTTTGTTGTGTGCTGCGACTCATTACTTAGGTCACTCAGTGGAGTGAATTAGAATAAATGAAGCGTAAAGCGGAATGAAAAATAAAAAATTGCCGCCTTCGTAAGTTACAGTGCCGTGCCTGAGCGGCATTTTTTTAACTCCTTCGCAGCAATTCAAAAACTTCTCAAAGTTTTAGTGCGTTTTTGCTAGGTGCTTGAATTAGTTGTCCACTTGAGCGTTTAGTTTAGCCACTTGAGCGCCATGTGGTCCGTTATTGCCACAAAATGATAGCCTTCCAGATATGGCAGCATCTTCCTGATTCCCCAAACTATGGCTAAACACTTGTTTTCGATTGCCGAATAGTTCCGTTCGGATCCGTTAAGTCTTCTACTGGCGTATGATATAGCCCTCTCACCTTGCTCCGAAGGTTGGGTCAATATCGCACCCAGGCCATAACAGCTTGCATCCGTCTGCAAGCACAATGGTTTTGAGAAGTGCCAATACTGGGGACTGAGTTAGCTTCTCTTTGACGGGGTGTAAAGCTTAATGCCGTTCCTCAGACCACTCGCATTTTGTGCTCTTCTTCATTTCAGCGTTTAACGGTGCTACATTTGTTGCAAAATCTTTACAAAGCGCCAGTACCGAGATAACATCTAATAACTGTCGTGTGGGCTTCAATTCTGCAATTGCAGCTACATTTTCCGAGTCTGTGCGGATTCCTTCCTCTGTTACTCTGGGACCCAGATATTTCAATTCCTACTTGAAAAAGACACACTTGTCCACATTGATTCGCAGATTTTCTGCCCGTAAACGCCAAAATCCTCTTCGAGATCCGCCATATGCTCTTCTCGCGTTTTTCCGATGACTACTATGTCGTTTAAAAATGCAAACGCATGTGTCATCATCTCTGGTCCAATAACGCGATCCGAAGCCATATAGAAAGTTGCCGGTGCCGAATGTTACCCGCATGGCATCACTCTCCACTGATACAGTCCTTTGACTGGGACTATAAATACTGTCAGTGGTCGGCTCTCTTTTTTCGTCGCGATCTGCCAGTATCATCTTTTAGATCCAAGCTAGTGATGAAGTGGGCTTCCCATAGCTGGTTTAAATGTGGTGCACTCTTGGCAATTGATACGCGTCTTTAACGGTTCTGGTATTGAGTTGCCTGAAATCCACACATAATCGCCATTTGCTAGTTTTCTTCTTCACCATCACAATTGATGCGCTGTGTGGACTGTTTGATGGCACTATGCAACCTTTTGCAAGGAGTTACTGCACTAGTTGGTCTATGCCTGCATTTTCGGATTCTACGAGAATAGCGCTGCCTTATGGGCCTGTCGTCGCTCATCACGATTTTGTGCTCCGTAATCTGTGATGTGCCTTTGAGTTGTCCAAAGCCAGCAACTTAGCGCCATAGAAATTTGTCAATTTCTGGGTTTTCGTGTAGACTTTTGGTTTCAAGTGGTATACTTCTAATGTCATGTGCATCTGCGTCTTACTCGGTTGTTCTCTGGATAACTGCCACCGACAGTCTCTCCTCCAGATTTGCAACCTTGTGCCGTCGTACTGGGATGGTGACCACCAGTCATGCACATTGCAACACAGTGACCATGCCAGTTAAAAAGTCCCAGCCAAACACCAGGCATAATAAGCAACGCTATTTCAAAACTGCGATGCCCGAGTTGTATTTTCACCGTTAATGCTCTGTGGTTCTGCAGCTATGTCCGTATGCTAATCGCACTTGTCTGATCGCGACGCTTCTTCGGCCTACATTGTTCAGTCTGCGAGCTAGCTCTTCGCTCACAAAGCTGCTTGTAGCCCCTGTATCAACTGTAGCCTTATGCTGACTGTCGCCGATCCAAACGGTGGCTGTCAACTGCTCGCCCCTTGATGCCGGACGCCGCTGGCCGTTTCTAACTCTATCTAACTTAACGTAATAAATCAGTGCGGCAGTGCTGTAAAACAAAAAAATAAAAAATATAAAACAAATAAAATAAAAAAATTAAACAGCAATATGTAAACATATTGACAACATGTGCATATAACATTTTGCACCAACAGCATTTAAAGTCCAATAACCATACTATTTAGCAAGTATTCATAACAATGGAGAAAACTGCAGTAGCATTAGCAATGTATGTGAACATCATAGCTTTGTTCAACAAACAGGAAGATCAGATAATGACGAAGTGCCGTTGGGCAGTTCGTCCAAAACTGGCATACGAGTGAGTATTTTACAGAGAGCTTCTCAGCTCTGAGAGATTAGGACGAAGAACAGTTTTTTAGGCATTCGCGTATGGCTTAAAAACTGTTCCAGTTGCTACTGAGTTTACTGCAAGGCAAACTCAGGAAGCCGCGACAGCGCCACAGCACAGAGGAGCGTTTCGAAATTACATTATTGTAAGTTTATTTTGATATAAGGACATAAATCATGTGTATGGACTTTATTTGCCATAATTGTTTACTTTAAAGGTTTTTGTCACATGCAAATGATTACTTGGAGCCATAAGCTTGGCAAAACTACGGTGTTATAACTTTATCTCGTATATGAAAAACGCAAGTCCTTTTAGTTATGCACCGGACACTTGTGTGTTTTATTGCTTTATTGAATAATCATTCTCTTACAATTGTTTTAGATTTATGATTAACATTGGTATAATTATGCTGTTATCAGTTAACAGCTACAAAGAGTGGGAGTTTGAGAGAGACTAGTATTAATATATGCCGTGATCGGTCAATGTATGAGAATGCTGACGCGGCTTTCATCATGCCTGCTACATTCTCATGCGATCATATCACTTGCACTTGAAATGTGCTTGTGTTTATATAATGACAAAGTGCCGTTGTTTGAATTATGTTTATTCAACAACAAAGTGTTGCTTTTCAATATATCTGATTACAGTGTACTCTCGATATATGTGCATACTAGATCTCCCTCAGTTTTAATAATAACGTAATATATGTATGTAGTTGTTTTAATTATTATTGTTTTTTGGGTTTTATATAGATATAAATACGTTCAAATGTAATGTGAACATAAATTGGTAACAATAAAAATGTTTGTATGCATTTGATTTTATATATTTATATATATATGTATATATGATTAATTATATTGTGGCTGATCAGGCCTGAAAATTTGAACATATTCTATGCTCGAGCTAATCTATGTTTTGAATAATTTTAATCTGTTTTAATATACTATTTGGTGTTTTTTCTTTCCTACATTAATTATAATGTTGTTTCTATCTTTTATGCTTATTACTTTATAAGGGCTTAAATATTTACTTTCTAATTTATGAGATGTCTCATTCTTTAAAAGTACTAAGCTTCCTGTCTCTAGTTCTATGTCATTTAATTTTGTGTCATATTATATTTTTTGTCTTTGTTTTTCTTAATTTTTTGAAATTTAAAACTATTGCACAGCTTTTATCGAAGGCTTTGGGTGGGGACCGAATCAAGAAATTCTGAAACGCGAAACTTTTTGTAAAAAAAAGCATAACACTGACCCTAAGAAACTCGCAGATCCGAAATCTGACGAATTCGTAAACAGCTGTTTATGAGAAACTATTTAGGTCCATAGGTATCTATCATATCTTTTTAATACCACACTTACCGCATGTGCACCTCGTAAGTATACATGTAGGTACATATATGTAGGTATGTAAGTATACATGTACATTCTGTGCAGATAGTGTGACAATGTGATACACATGAAGTGTGTTGGCTTTACGGCCAAAATACGGGACTGCTTAATTGTAGACATAGGCCTTAAATGGTTTTTTGGGTCCTGTAATGAGGTGGAGAAGAAGTCTACTAAATTCATAAGACAGACTTATGTAGGTTTTAAGACAATGCATACTGCATTTAATTACCTACATACCTCCTTTAAAGAGTTGGAATCGAGCTTCAAAAAAGGCAAGTTGTTGAGTAATTCGCCGAAGCGTAAAAAGACTTCGAGGCCTAATCCGCTCAGTTTTCCTCCTGTCTTGTACCCCGATTCCACTACAAGCCGAATGCAAGTATGTAATTGGAACTCGGGAATGTTGCTTCCGTTTGTATAAGATTCCCCTATGCACAATGAGAATCTTGTTCAAATTTCCCCGTTGGTCGGTTGCATTTCCCAGTTGGTCGAAAACCGATCAACTGGGAGAAGCAGGCGATGTTAGAATTTAACATTACAGAGCACTGAACAGCACTTTTACATAGTCGATAGTATGAAATTTCCTATCGATACTCGTATAAACAGTGCCAATTTGGGTAAAACAGCAGCTGGTCATCAAGTGCATGAAAAAAAAAAACAAAACCTCTGTTAAAACAGGATGTGGATGAATTGGATTTGTAGTGGAATCACCTACATCCGCGACGTGCTGTTAATGACGGATGCAACCTAATGGAATTAGGGTATTGGTCACCAATCACCTTTTGGTACCAATCATTAATCCCCCAACGGGTTCACTTGCTAGCCCGTTAATGCTATTTAACTCGCCGGCAAGAAATCCCAACAATAATCTTTCCCCGAATAATTTAACATCTGAGCTTTTTGTTCCAACAGCTTGTGTGCCTATTAATCTTACTGTAGGTACACCTAGGGCTCGCAAGCCTCTTGTTGGTGTGCCCTTTAATAAATTTATTTTCGTGTCAAGGCTAGCATCCGACACTTCGTTGGATGATGTTAGTGCCTACGTTAAAAGTTAAATAGACTCACCTTTTATAAATGTTGAAAAGTTTAAATTTAAACATGCCCGAAGCATATCTTCTTTCAAATTGAGTGTTCCGCCCGAACTTTTTTCGACAATTTGTTCTGGAAAGTTTTGGCCAGCGCAGCTCATTGTCAAGGAGTATGTGAATTGGCGTACAATTAATAATAACGATAGTAGGTTCAGTAGTGCACCAACTGTTAGCCACCCTGTTGCCTCAACTTCGGCGGTAAAAAACTAACCAAAAGTAGTAAGCTTGGCCTATAAAATGTTCGAGGCCTTAACACTAAACTTTCTAAATTTTATGTAAACAGCTTATCCTTTGATTCACAGATAGTTGCACTCACAGAAACCTGGCTACAACCTGACATATCTGATTGTTCCGTTTTGCCTAATAAGTATAACTTGTACAGATGCGATCGCACCTCCCGCAAGGGAGGCGGTGTTCTCATTACCGTTGATTCTTGTTTTTCCTCTGAACGGATTCAATCTCATGATCATCCGGGTATAGAGTTTCTTTGTGTTAAAATACTATGTAGCGGCCGCTCATTGTATATTAATTGCTCATATATTCCTCCCCATTCTGATAATAACATTTAATTATCCCATCTGAATGCCCTACAACTTATTGCGTCGTTGTTGACGGATAGGGATCAACTTATAGTGGTTGGTGATTTTGATATGACACATGTTGTATGGTCTGTGAATGACACATCTTCAGCGCAATTACCGGCCACTTCTGATGATTTTATCGATGGCTTTTTAGAGTTAGGTCTATCACAAGTTAACAGGGTGCATAACAGTAGTAACAAAATGTTAGATTTGATATTTATTTCTGATTCTGATTGTAGTAATGTTAGTAGAGTACACCCTTTAGTGCTTCCCGAAGATACTTTCCATCCAACCTTAGAACTTTCCTTTGAACTTCTTAACCTTAGACCAGCATCGAACAATTCTTTAAAGACACGTTGCTTTCGTAAAACTGACTTTAAAAAATTGAATGATTTGCTTCAGCATACTAATTGGTCTCAACTTTATTCTTGTAGTGATATAGAAACTGCCATTGCCATTTTTTAGAGGACTTTGAATTCGCATTTGGATATATGTGTTCCCCTCACTGTTCCTTTAAGTGAAAATAAACCACCTTGGTTTACGAGGGAACTTTCAAAATTAAAAAACGCGAAAACAAGATCCTATAACATATTTAAAAAATCAGGAAATACAATAAATTTATCCTCGTATTTAATTGCAAAGTCAAATTTTATTTCTGTAAACACTTTTTTTATAACAATTATCTTAATCGTCGCATATCAAACTTTTTCCGCTATCCGAAACAGTTTTATAAATTTGTTAACTCTAAACGTAAATCTTCTTGCTTGCCATCCTCGGTTTACCTTGATAATACAAAAGCAAATTCCGATCAGGCAGTGGCCGATCTCTATGCTGAGTATTTTCAATCGTTAAACTCATCGAGTTTATATAGATGCAATAATTCATATCCTTTTCAAGTTCAAGCGTCAAACTGCATTTATGTCCCAGTTATAACTGAGTGTACGCTGCTAGGCGACCTTAACTCTATCAAACCCAGCTTCTTGCCTGGTCCAGATCGAATGCCAGGTTGTATACTTAGATACTGTGCGGATTCACTTTGTAAACCTTTACATAAATTATTTAACTTGTCAGTTGACTCAGCTGTGTTTCCTGGTATATGGAAGGAATCCTTTATTATTCCACTCTATAAAAATTCTTCTAAGTCCAACGTTAAAAACTATAATGGTATATCTAAGTTGTCTGCCATTCCGAAAGTCTTTGAAAAAATTATATGAAGCGGAAGCCTAATAACAACAACCACTTAAAATTTTTATTTTTAATTTTTTGCTTTTTACTGCAACACTTATTAGCACCTCTGATATAAATAATTCAAACATTGCCTTGAAATATATATATGATATAATTTATTTAATTAAAATTTCAGCATAATTAAATCTAAAATTGTATATTTGTTTTTTTATTGAATGGAATAACTTTGTTACTGTTCACAAGTTGCGAAAATCTGGGCTGCCCCCGTAAAGACACATTATCGATAGTTTAGTTTTCGATAGTTTATTTGATATTTTTGCACGGACAAATTAATGGTTTTGGTGCAAAACCATAATTGAGTCAAATTGTCTTATTCGCGGAAACTGCTGACTACACAGCAAGTGTAACTAGAGCCGCGGTCAGCCAACGCGGTTGTAGCCAATACACAATTCTGCAGTGGTAATCAACTGCTGCATACACGATAACCCAAATAACACATATGTAAACTAAGCTATTTTTATCTATAAATACTGATACTTTCGTTAATAAAAATCACAGTCTTTACTTTGCATTCAAGAAAACACAAGTCTTTCATTCTTTCTACAGGAACTCCCTCTCCGTAGTCCACCTAGTTACAAGTGCTAGTTGCGGCGCCTTATTAGCAGTCAGTTTATGTACTGAATGCTTATATACACACAAACATTTTGGTGACCCCGACGAAGGACTCCAACCAAGGATACTTAAAAAAAAAAAACTCTTATTCTCAGCCGAACAGAAATCAAAACCTGGCTACA
>JAWNNU010001006.1:0-43112 GCA_035044585.1 Scaptomyza polygonia
TTCATAATTTTTTCAAGCTCAAGGCATTAGGCAAATGCATGAGCAAGAGCTGCTTATAAAACTGTCCAGCATAATAATAAAAATTAACATATAATTTTAATATTGAATTGACCTCTCCTCCACTTTTATGCTCTAACATATTTGCTCGGCTTGTACAAATTGCGGTTTGGCATGCGTGCAAGTAGACAAATTGCCCACTGCTGCTTTTAAGGTAATAGCCTGAAAAACATTAATTAGAGCTCAGCTAAAAGTGCATAAATTTTACTTTATTTATGCATTACCCAACTAACAGCAGGAGACAAAATATTTTATTTATGAACTTTATTTTATTTCATATTTTTTTTTTTTTTTTAATTTCATTCTTAAATCCACGAGTGCATTGTTTGCAGGCATACACAAAAAAACATAAAGTTTCGAAGGAAACTTACTTAACTAATTCGACCAATTCTGAAAATGAACAAAGCCGAACAAAATGTTCAAAAGGCTAATCACTCCGTTTCACTAAGGCTTCCCAAATCGACTAACAAATTTACCGAGCAATTTAGTTTTGATAATATTAAATTGTTTGTTTTGTACAATATTTTAATTATAAGTCAACTAAAAACTGAAACAATATTGAACTGTACCGTCTCTGCCTAAAAATATGTTAACAACATCTGGCAAATAATTGTAATTAATAATTGAAGTGAATTATATATTGATACAAGTGGACTCTGTGGTGCTTTTGACTTCTACTCTAGGAATATAGATAATATAATACTCACGGTGATCATCTGTTTATCCTCTCAAAGTCATGTCTGTCTGTTGAATTTGGACCTGGAATAAGCTCTTTAGTAATTTCTGGCCAAACGGGACTACATGCCATAGTAGTTACTAAATCAAGCCTCCCGTAGTTACGCAGTGATGAGCGCATCCTGCGTGTACTCATGTAGATATCTCGGGATTCCTACAAAGTACGCCGGAAGTGTTACCATTTGAGCTAAATTGTTTGGATCTAATTCATCATCATTCGTGATAGCGTCTTGTTTATGTATATAGTTTTCTGCTCGCACTTTTTTTTTGGTTTAGAAGCAACAAACCTTAAGCGCGAACCCGCCACTTTAACATACGTGTGCACCAAAAAATGAAGGAAGAGAGGTCTACAGATCTATTTCGTGCATTAGGTTCACGCTGCCTTGCATCAGCTTGTGCGCCATCTCATTTGCATTACGCGTTCGCAAACCAATATTTGCTAGTCTGGCTCGTGTCATATTTTCTTTATCAGTTCAAATGCGTTTGACAATATGATTCAAAAGAAGTTTGTATACGAAAAGTTTCAATTTCACAGGAAAATCCCCGTTAACATAATGATCAGCCATTTATTGAACTCATTTGTTAAATATTTAAATAGGCATTTACAAACAAACCAATTAGGGGTGGACCACCCTTAACATTTAGGCAGACGAATAATAGATGTTAGCCGATTCTCAGCACTACTGAATACGCATATAAAATTTCATAAAAATCGGTCAAGCCGTTTCGTAGGAGTTAAATTACGCACCCCGTGACACAAGAATTTTATATATAAGATATCATAAAGGAAACTGATTTTTTATTTTCTTCATAATTTTTTCAAGCTCAAGGCATTAGGCAAATGCATGAGCAAGAGCTGCTTATAAAACTGTCCAGCATAATAATAAAAATTAACATATAATTTTAATATTGAATTGACCTCTCCTCCACTTTTATGCTCTAACATATTTGCTCGGCTTGTACAAATTGCGGTTTGGCATGCGTGCAAGTAGACAAATTGCCCACTGCTGCTTTTAAGGTAATAGCCTGAAAAACATTAATTAGAGCTCAGCTAAAAGTGCATAAATTTTACTTTATTTATGCATTACCCAACTAACAGCAGGAGACAAAATATTTTATTTATGAACTTTATTTTATTTCATATTTTTTTTTTTTTTTTAATTTCATTCTTAAATCCACGAGTGCATTGTTTGCAGGCATACACAAAAAAACATAAAGTTTCGAAGGAAACTTACTTAACTAATTCGACCAATTCTAAAAATGAACAAAGCCGAACAAAATGTTCAAAAGGCTAATCACTCCGTTTCACTAAGGCTTCCCAAATCGACTAACAAATTTACCGAGCAATTTAGTTTTGATAATATTAAATTGTTTGTTTTGTACAATATTTTAATTATAAGTCAACTAAAAACTGAAACAATATTGAACTGTACCGTCTCTGCCTAAAAATATGTTAACAACATCTGGCAAATAATTGTAATTAATAATTGAAGTGAATTATATATTGATACAAGTGGACTCTGTGGTGCTTTTGACTTCTACTCTAGGAATATAGATAATATAATACTCACGGTGATCATCTGTTTATCCTCTCAAAGTCATGTCTGTCTGTTGAATTTGGACCTGGAATAAGCTCTTTAGTAATTTCTGGCCAAACGGGACTACATGCCATAGTAGTTACTAAATCAAGCCTCCCGTAGTTACGCAGTGATGAGCGCATCCTGCGTGTACTCATGTAGATATCTCGGGATTCCTACAAAGTACGCCGGAAGTGTTACCATTTGAGCTAAATTGTTTGGATCTAATTCATCATCATTCGTGATAGCGTCTTGTTTATGTATATAGTTTTCTGCTCGCACTTTTTTTTTGGTTTAGAAGCAACAAACCTTAAGCGCGAACCCGCCACTTTAACATACGTGTGCACCAAAAAATGAAGGAAGAGAGGTCTACAGATCTATTTCGTGCATTAGGTTCACGCTGCCTTGCATCAGCTTGTGCGCCATCTCATTTGCATTACGCGTTCGCAAACCAATATTTGCTAGTCTGGCTCGTGTCATATTTTCTTTATCAGTTCAAATGCGTTTGACAATATGATTCAAAAGAAGTTTGTATACGAAAAGTTTCAATTTCACAGGAAAATCCCCGTTAACATAATGATCAGCCATTTATTGAACTCATTTGTTAAATATTCAAATAGGCATTTACAAACAAACCAATTAGGGGTGGACCACCCTTAACATTTAGGCAGACGAATAATAGATGTTAGCCGATTCTCAGCACTACTGAATACGCATATAAAATTTCATAAAAATCGGTCAAGCCGTTTCGTAGGAGTTAAATTACGCACCCCGTGACACAAGAATTTTATATATAAGATATCATAAAGGAAACTGATTTTTTATTTTCTTCATAATTTTTTCAAGCTCAAGGCATTAGGCAAATGCATGAGCAAGAGCTGCTTATAAAACTGTCCAGCATAATAATAAAAATTAACATATAATTTTAATATTGAATTGACCTCTCCTCCACTTTTATGCTCTAACATATTTGCTCGGCTTGTACAAATTGCGGTTTGGCATGCGTGCAAGTAGACAAATTGCCCACTGCTGCTTTTAAGGTAATAGCCTGAAAAACATTAATTAGAGCTCAGCTAAAAGTGCATAAATTTTACTTTATTTATGCATTACCCAACTAACAGCAGGAGACAAAATATTTTATTTATGAACTTTATTTTATTTCATATTTTTTTTTTTTTTTTAATTTCATTCTTAAATCCACGAGTGCATTGTTTGCAGGCATACACAAAAAAACATAAAGTTTCGAAGGAAACTTACTTAACTAATTCGACCAATTCTAAAAATGAACAAAGCCGAACAAAATGTTCAAAAGGCTAATCACTCCGTTTCACTAAGGCTTCCCAAATCGACTAACAAATTTACCGAGCAATTTAGTTTTGATAATATTAAATTGTTTGTTTTGTACAATATTTTAATTATAAGTCAACTAAAAACTGAAACAATATTGAACTGTACCGTCTCTGCCTAAAAATATGTTAACAACATCTGGCAAATAATTGTAATTAATAATTGAAGTGAATTATATATTGATACAAGTGGACTCTGTGGTGCTTTTGACTTCTACTCTAGGAATATAGATAATATAATACTCACGGTGATCATCTGTTTATCCTCTCAAAGTCATGTCTGTCTGTTGAATTTGGACCTGGAATAAGCTCTTTAGTAATTTCTGGCCAAACGGGACTACATGCCATAGTAGTTACTAAATCAAGCCTCCCGTAGTTACGCAGTGATGAGCGCATCCTGCGTGTACTCATGTAGATATCTCGGGATTCCTACAAAGTACGCCGGAAGTGTTACCATTTGAGCTAAATTGTTTGGATCTAATTCATCATCATTCGTGATAGCGTCTTGTTTATGTATATAGTTTTCTGCTCGCACTTTTTTTTTTGGTTTAGAAGCAACAAACCTTAAGCGCGAACCCGCCACTTTAACATACGTGTGCACCAAAAAATGAAGGAAGAGAGGTCTACAGATCTATTTCGTGCATTAGGTTCACGCTGCCTTGCATCAGCTTGTGCGCCATCTCATTTGCATTACGCGTTCGCAAACCAATATTTGCTAGTCTGGCTCGTGTCATATTTTCTTTATCAGTTCAAATGCGTTTGACAATATGATTCAAAAGAAGTTTGTATACGAAAAGTTTCAATTTCACAGGAAAATCCCCGTTAACATAATGATCAGCCATTTATTGAACTCATTTGTTAAATATTTAAATAGGCATTTACAAACAAACCAATTAGGGGTGGACCACCCTTAACATTTAGGCAGACGAATAATAGATGTTAGCCGATTCTCAGCACTACTGAATACGCATATAAAATTTCATAAAAATCGGTCAAGCCGTTTCGTAGGAGTTAAATTACGCACCCCGTGACACAAGAATTTTATATATAAGATATCATAAAGGAAACTGATTTTTTATTTTCTTCATAATTTTTTCAAGCTCAAGGCATTAGGCAAATGCATGAGCAAGAGCTGCTTATAAAACTGTCCAGCATAATAATAAAAATTAACATATAATTTTAATATTGAATTGACCTCTCCTCCACTTTTATGCTCTAACATATTTGCTCGGCTTGTACAAATTGCGGTTTGGCATGCGTGCAAGTAGACAAATTGCCCACTGCTGCTTTTAAGGTAATAGCCTGAAAAACATTAATTAGAGCTCAGCTAAAAGTGCATAAATTTTACTTTATTTATGCATTACCCAACTAACAGCAGGAGACAAAATATTTTATTTATGAACTTTATTTTATTTCATATTTTTTTTTTTTTTTTAATTTCATTCTTAAATCCACGAGTGCATTGTTTGCAGGCATACACAAAAAAACATAAAGTTTCGAAGGAAACTTACTTAACTAATTCGACCAATTCTAAAAATGAACAAAGCCGAACAAAATGTTCAAAAGGCTAATCACTCCGTTTCACTAAGGCTTCCCAAATCGACTAACAAATTTACCGAGCAATTTAGTTTTGATAATATTAAATTGTTTGTTTTGTACAATATTTTAATTATAAGTCAACTAAAAACTGAAACAATATTGAACTGTACCGTCTCTGCCTAAAAATATGTTAACAACATCTGGCAAATAATTGTAATTAATAATTGAAGTGAATTATATATTGATACAAGTGGACTCTGTGGTGCTTTTGACTTCTACTCTAGGAATATAGATAATATAATACTCACGGTGATCATCTGTTTATCCTCTCAAAGTCATGTCTGTCTGTTGAATTTGGACCTGGAATAAGCTCTTTAGTAATTTCTGGCCAAACGGGACTACATGCCATAGTAGTTACTAAATCAAGCCTCCCGTAGTTACGCAGTGATGAGCGCATCCTGCGTGTACTCATGTAGATATCTCGGGATTCCTACAAAGTACGCCGGAAGTGTTACCATTTGAGCTAAATTGTTTGGATCTAATTCATCATCATTCGTGATAGCGTCTTGTTTATGTATATAGTTTTCTGCTCGCACTTTTTTTTTGGTTTAGAAGCAACAAACCTTAAGCGCGAACCCGCCACTTTAACATACGTGTGCACCAAAAAATGAAGGAAGAGAGGTCTACAGATCTATTTCGTGCATTAGGTTCACGCTGCCTTGCATCAGCTTGTGCGCCATCTCATTTGCATTACGCGTTCGCAAACCAATATTTGCTAGTCTGGCTCGTGTCATATTTTCTTTATCAGTTCAAATGCGTTTGACAATATGATTCAAAAGAAGTTTGTATACGAAAAGTTTCAATTTCACAGGAAAATCCCCGTTAACATAATGATCAGCCATTTATTGAACTCATTTGTTAAATATTCAAATAGGCATTTACAAACAAACCAATTAGGGGTGGACCACCCTTAACATTTAGGCAGACGAATAATAGATGTTAGCCGATTCTCAGCACTACTGAATACGCATATAAAATTTCATAAAAATCGGTCAAGCCGTTTCGTAGGAGTTAAATTACGCACCCCGTGACACAAGAATTTTATATATAAGATATCATAAAGGAAACTGATTTTTTATTTTCATCAAAATTTTTTCAAGTAAATTGAATACATAGTTATTTTTATTTATTAGCTATTAGATGAAAAAACTTCAATAAAATTTTGTTTCACCAAATAATTTATGATATTGGTATGACCTTTAATAAAAAACAAAAAATTGTATTTATATTCAACGGACAGCCGGCAGAACAAGGTATTATGTAGTAAAGTACTATTTGCTATCATCTCTGCATTCATATATATCATGGGCCAACACACAAACTTTTTTCTGTTATCAAAGTTGGAAAGTTTGGGCAATTAGCTTAACTGGCTGCAAATTCTATTCAATTGTTGGCCACATATCATAGGAATTTGACGGCTTTCATTTATATCCACTTGCATTTCCATTTATTTAGGGGTAACAGACATCGACATAGAGGCGGTGACACACGAATTGAAAAATAATAAAGCAAAGTAAAAAGTGAATAGAATAGTGAAAAAGTATTTATTTTTTTTGTTATTTCGGGTTGTACGCTCGTTTGCGTTCTAGTTGAATGAGTCAAATATCAGTTGGTAGCAAACTATTAACAAATTTTAACAAATGTGTATTCATCATAATGATGGCATTTACTTTCACACAAATCAAATGAGCAAGTTTTTGTTATGAATCAAAACAAAATAATACTAATCGCTGTTCAAAATAAATTTGACTTATTTAAACTCATAATCTAATCAGTTTATGCAGAACTTGACCATATCGTAAACAACTTGACCATATCATAGAAAACGAACCTGAAGTATTGTTCAGAAATCTATTAGCTTACCTCACAAACTTTAAATGTCCTTAAGAAAGGCATTTAGTGTTGAAAAAACATTAAGAATTACTGTTGAAGTGGGGTGGCGCGACAAGTTTTCTTTCTGCCTCTTGTGTGTAGATATGTACTTGCTAATTGTTCCTGTTGAACTCTTAGGATTTAGGAAGTTGAACAAATGTTGCAGGAGTAAGCATTGAGAGCCGCGAAAAATAACACCGGCAGTTCATGTTTATTTTTGCCTACTTTTAGGCATGAACATTGACAAAAAGCTTTTTGCGCTTATGCATGCTTAACTACCTAAACATTGATTATATTCTGCACCTGTCGAACATACCCCAAGCATTTGCTTAGGTTTGCAATACATTGTAATAAAAATTAAGGTAACAGATATTCAAGTACAAAAATTGTACGTTCAATCAAACCACAAAAGCTCTAAAATTTTCTCTAGCATCACATTCCACCCATCCCAAGTCTCATCGCTTTCCATCATCGCAGGCCACACAAAATATAATTACGTTATAATCCAGAAGGCACATTGTGCTTCATGTCTGAAATTTCATACCAAACAATGCATAAACAAATCTCTTACAACACCAAATACAAATGCAACACCAAATACAAATGCAACACCAAATACAAAGGCATCAGCTTGCGGTTGGCGTGCCTTAGTAATCGATGTTTCCTTGCGTCCTGAACGTCCCACCACCTACCATTTGTATATGATTTTTGCAAAAAGCAAAGTAATTCGAATTTGGTTTGGCTGATTTTTTGATGGCATTTTTAGTGAATTATATAGATCCAAATTCAAAATATATATATACAAAATATTTTGAATTATGAAATCCTTATATTTTCTGTAAATCAATATTTTTTGCAGTTGGGTCTTTGGCGAGTTCCTCTGTCGCATGTATCAATTTGTTCACTCGCTTAGCTATACGCCATCAATTTTCATCTGGGTCGTCATCTGTATGGAACGATACTTTGCAATTGGCCATCCAATAACTTGCAAGCAAATCCTAACTACGGCACGATTAAGGGTAAGTTATCGTAACTCCTCATCTACCATGAATTTAAATTGATTAATGAATAAAAACAAAATGCTTGGTGGACGAATACGGAGTATCTCTTAGTTATAACGACTCGACCAACGCATTAGTGAACTTAATATTGAAATTTGTAACATAGTAGAATACAAAATGAATCAAAATAAATGAACTGAATTAACTACTAATGAATATTCGGCTGACACAAATTACACGAATTGTCGGAAAGAAATCATGATTGTGTTTCGGAATACGTCAGCGATGGCATAAAACTTAATTACTTGGGGAAAATGTTAAAGAAGGGATAGCACTGAATTAAAGCACAAATTTTTGGATTGAGTATTGAAACTTATTCTTCACGTTTTCAATCTGAGCTTCCCAAGTTCTTGTTTGTTGCAATTACAAATTGTGCCAAAAAGTATTGTCCAACATAATAATTAATTTTGTGTGATAGACATTTTGCTTATTTATTATTATTTAAAAACAGTCTGCACTTAATTAATGTGAAAATATAGTTTAATGTCGATGTAGCTGTTTATGGCGTTCTTCCACAACTGGGAACCATAGGTCCAGATTGGTATAAGAACTGAATTTAAGAGCAGGAAGTTTATGAAAAGTTAAGTTGCGCGTTTGAATATTCACTTGTCTAACTGAGACAATTTAACTCCTACAGATGGTCATTGTCACTGTGTGGATAACATCGGCTGTCTACTCAACGCCCAAGTTTGTTTTCAGCAAGACTATCAAGAACATACACACTGAGGATGGTCAGGAAGAGGAGATCTGTGTGCTTGATCGTGAAATGTTCAACTCCAAATTGCTTGACATGATTAATTTTGTTCTGCTCTATGTGATGCCTCTGCTGGTCATGACGGTGAGTACAATTATAGATTTAAACCCGAAACACATTAAATATATTTGATATTTTTGTAAGTTGTATTAGATAGGTTACAATAGCCAGGTCAACTAAGCCATGTACTTTCCTTCGTTTAGCCTTTAGGCTGATTAATCTTGCTTAAAATTATTGACAAATGCAGCGTGATTTAAATTCAACAGTTCGTTCGACTGATTTCCATTTCAAGGAAAAATTTATTAATCTATTTTTAAGCTCTGATATCAAACTTCTAAGTTATTGTATATTTTATGTTCAATTCTATATGAAAAAATTAACAAATTTGTTGCAAACTAATTGTGTTTAATAGGTTAATGGAATTTCCGGTTGTGTTAAACTACAAAATTTAATAGTTTATATCACATTATTATATTTCCAGGTGCTGTATAGTAAAATAGCCATCGCATTGTGGCGCAGCTCACGTGGCCTGAGTCCACATGTGACCCAACATCACCAGCACCAACAACAACATCATCATCAATCTGGCCCAGAGAATAGTATGGGCATGCACAACAGCATGTACCATCATCATCATCCTCACGCATCACATCCGCATCCACATTCGCAACACCTTCACCAACTGCCGGCGTCAGCGGTGGCAGGTGGAGCTCCGTCTCTGGCTGCCGGCAGCAGCTCCACGTCCTTGTCACGAAAACAAAGCAGTAAATATGAAAAGCGTGGCGTCAGCATTACCGAAAGTCAGGTGAGTCCAACCACTATCAATCCCTATGCCCCCCACCAACCAACCAAATCAATATCCCCAAACATATGTATGAGTAAATTTGCATATCGAACCGAAATGTCCTCTTGATATTTGATAGTTTGAACTAAATTGCTTAAAGAGTTTGATTTTGAGCAACTTTTAGATTCGATGGACTGAATATTTATTTCGAAAGATCTGCCATTATGTCAATTAAATACATAATTGCCCCATAAAGGCTCAATTTGTTCAAAGTTCCACACTGAAAGTGGTACATTAGCAACAAATTTGAAGTGGTCACCGTTTGAGTTGCATTTTCTCAGGGCCATTTTCAGCGATTTAGCTGCTTGCTGGTTGTAGGAATTAAGTTAGAACTCACAGTTGGTCATAATAATAGTTAATATTTTTTCAAACTGGCCAAAATTCTGGCGCAACTTTAAACTCAAGTTGCTCAACTGCCAACTTGGACCTGAAATACTTGCAGGATTCCTTGCTGCCTTGCTAGCTGAATGCAGCAGGAGTCAAAGCGAATTTGGTGTATAAGTGAGCGTTAAGGCAGCAAGTTTTTAGTTTCACCGATTTGTTCGCCCAACAAGTTAAAAAGCAACTAACAAGAGTGCTCAGGTATCGAAGTTCAAGTGAAATATTGTGACCAATGCTAGCGATCTACGCGGCGTATGTGCAATATTCTTAGGCGCGATTGATCGGCTGTCCAGACATTTGGGGCTTTGAGTTGCAAATGTTTGGGGCAAATGGTTGAAATTGGCAAATAAAGAAATGATTATGTGATTCATTGACGTCAACTTTCGATATTGGCCATCATCAATCAGGCATATCTAACGCCTGAATTAAGCAACCGTCAAATTTCGAGGCGGGGTTGGTGGCAATCAAATAAAATATCTGATAGAACTTTGGCAGTAGCTATGTAAATATTTACTTTGTGCTATTTTGATTTATGATCACAAAAAGGTAGAACAGTTACTTAGAGAGATAGAGATGTATAGTAGCGGGAAACTCTTATGGTTTTCTTTGGTATTTTGTTCTTTCAGACTGGATATTATTTTTTTAAATAAATAAATAAGAATAATTTTAACAAATGCGATCGCACCTCACGCACGGGGATAATTGCTGTTGACTCTTGTATTTCCTCTGTACAGATTTATTCTCATTATATTCCAAAATTATTTTTATCGTATAGTTTTTTGAATTAAAATTAAAACAAATCGGCAACAAACTCCTACTGCGTTACAAAATAAACAAGCTACCTAATGCCGTTTAATATAACAATTAAAAGATAATCGATTTATTTAACCTTATTTTCCAGTGATTATCAGGCCAATCAGTTGATCACCCAACGGCGCAATATCATGTCTACGAATGCCTAAGATGTGATCAGGTGGATGTTAATGGCGTCGAATAATGTCATACGGAAGTTGGGCAGGTTATCATAGCTTATCATAAAAAGGTCATCGATTGGGAGCTTAATACCGCTTATCGGGCCAACATAGCAAAAAAGATGTCTCTTACGTTCTATTCAAGCAGATGGCAGAAGTCACATAGCCAAGCTGGCGTTGCCACCTTATTTCAATGAGTCTTCAAAACAGCACATGATTGTTGTTGTCTATAGTGGATCCGATTCGTGTGACAAATGCATTAACTGTAGGCTATTAGGCATTTGTGATAACTACAAAGGATACTATCTACGACTAATTTAATGGGCGTGGCACTTTCAACAAGGGCAATGATCTGCTTTTCTCGGTAAACAATGATTTTGGCGATCATTATGAGGAGGTCCAACTGTTTGTTACTAAATAGCTACAGCGTTATCTTGCCTTTGAGCCCAAACGCACTGGAGCTATGGCAGCTATATGAAGGCTAAGCCATCAGCTCAATAAAATAGCTTATGAAATTGCATTCAATCCTTTCTAGATGCCATCTATGCTGATCGTTTTATGGGTCTGCCAACCGTGGATGATATTCAACCTAAGTATAACGAGAGCAGTGTACTTTTTGCATGTGGATAGTTTTAAAACAATCGGCATTTTGCATGTTATTGGCATTGGTGATGTTATAATGTGCGCAACCAAAACTCAAGCCAAGCTGCTACAAAGATCCGATATACCCTTCGAAGAGCAAGTATGTTGAATATTTTGAGCTAATTAATTACAAAGTATAACTAAAACTCTATTATGCTTTTCTAATACAGATATATACAGTTGAGAATCACACCGTTGGCAACGCACAGCCCCATTTGCATCAATCTATTGATCATTTCTGGACCAACTGCCTTGACTGATATTAAACATTCGCTAAAAGCCTCTCTAGTCAATAACATTGATTGTATATACGTACACATTTTTACAATCCCAAAAAAATATGTTTTTTTTCTATTGTTTTAATGTTTATGTTATTTAAATAAGTTTTTTAATACTAAATAAATTTTACACACCTGAAACTAAAATCGTTAACAAAATAATATTGTTAAATGTCTTGAACTTTTTAAAGATTTATGAAAGCTTTTTCGAAAATATTTCTACTCTTTTAAGATTTTATTTTCAGATGTTTCTAAATTTATCGTGTCACGAGGTAAGTAATAATAATTTTCCGAATCGGCTGAACCGATTTTGATGAAAATTTGGGTGCTTATCGGGTAGGTCTGAAAATCATCTAACATCTGTTTTCATATGCCAACAGTGAATTGTTTGGATAGTAATATCAAAATAGTGTATACTTGTAAAATAATATAAATTTCTGTGTACATTTTTTTTTTATTTTTAAATAAATTAAACTTATATGAGAGCTTCAATACAACTTAGTATTAAGTAAAAGGCAAAGTCTTTTTTTCTATTTTCTTTATTTGCAATCAGTCTTTAAGGGGACTATCAACAAATTGTTATGCATATCATTGACTTTTCTATATAATATATTGACCTGGGAGTTGTTGTTGGGGTTTAAAAAGGGAAGGGGGGTGATGGGGAAAGGAGGAGGATTTAAAAGTTTATATGAGTGGCAAATCCAGGGGATGTGTCCTATTCAGTCGCCGAGTCGTTGTACTGTTATCCAGCAGGTTTATGGCCAGAGGGTTGACATGGTTGTCCAGCCTATCCAGATATGCCTTCGTGAGCCTAGCCACCTCCTGGCCTATGTGAGGGACTTCTAGTTCCTGGTGGATTTCTGCATTTGTATGGTATGGGTGCGCCTCAGAAATGATGCGCAGAACCTTGTTTTGGAAGTCTTGGATTCTTTTCCTGTTGTTTCTCTTTGCAGTGCCCCAGGGTGCTATGCCATACGTCCACATAGGTTTAAGTATGGCTTTGTATGAGGAGTTTGACCCTTAGTTTGATGGTGGACCTTCTATCTAACGTTTTTGTGTGAGATGACTACTCCAGGTTAAGCGCGTTTCCAATACCATGCCTAAGTACTTTGCAGTGACGCTGCTGGGTATGGCAATGCCATCCAGGCTGACGGCAGGGCAGTCTCCTCTTCTCAGGGCAAACGTAATGTGCGTGGATTTGTCTGGGTTGATTACGATATTATACCGTTTACGCCATGTGTTTAGGCGGTCCAGCTGAGTTTGTATTATGCTGGACGCCACGAGTGGGGACTTATCATTGGCTATAAAGGCAGTGTCATCAGCATAGGTGGCAGTGAGCATTCTAGGGTCGCTGATGGTTGGCATATCAGCTGTATACATTGTGTATAGCGTCGGGCCCAGGACACTTCCCTGTGGGACTCCAGCTCTCCTCGCCGCATTTAGGGTAGAACAATCTACCAGTTAGGTAAGATCTGAGCAGCAGATAGTGAGGGGCTGGTAACGCTAGCTTCAGCTTGTAGAGCAATCCTATTTGCCAAACCCTGTCAAATGCTTGCCTGACATCTAGGATGATGGCCGAGCAGTATTTCTTTTGTTCAAGAGCTTCCAGAATTTTGTGAACGATCCTATGGAACTGTTCCGGTGTGCCATGCAGCTCCCTGAAGCCAAACTGGTGATGTGGTATCAAACTGGCCTCTTCCAATATTGGTCGAACTCTACGCAAAAGTAGTCTCTCAACTGTTTTGGAGAGTACGGCCAATAAGCTAATCGGGCGATAAGCTGCTTTATTTCACCAATGAGTTCGACATGTTTTACCTCCGTGATGGGAAGAGACATTTGGAGGGGTATATCCAGGGAACGGATAGTGTCCTCCTCGTCTTTTGGTGAGCACCTTGTGAAGGGGGAGAAAGAGCAGTAGACGTGTTCGGCAAATGCTACGGCCCTTTCTTTTTCAGTTCTGCACCAGTAACCGGATACATCCTCCACAGGTTCCGCTCTCCTTGCGGATCTCTTGATCCCCTTGGTGATTTGCCATAGATTTTGGTCAGGTTGGCAAGGTTCCACTTGTAGCAGGTACTGCTCAAGGGACTCTCTCCTCAGATTCTGGAGCAGTTCTTTCAAGGCCTTGGCTGCTCTGTTGTACTCCGTCATGTCAAGCGGGTTGCGAGAAATGTGCCATTCTCGTTGTAAACGCCTCTTCGCAGCAACCATGGCAGCAACCATGGCAGCAACATTAGGAGACCAGAGATGCTTGTCTCTGCGTGGCACTGTGTTTCGTGGTCTCTGAGCAGTGGCATAGCGGGCGGCGTTATGGATTTCCATGTTTAGTTCCTCTACGGCATTGTGCAGGTCGTCGCCGTTTTCGATGATAACCTCAGGATCCAGTTTATGCTCCAGCCATCTTTGGTAGCGCTCAAAGCCTGGAAGTTTTCACCTTTGTATCTGCCGGTCAGTTTACCCAGATTGTGACTGCGCTGTGATCGGAGTAGAGTTTATTGGCAGTTAAGCTGGTGATTTTTTGCCTGGCTGTGCCTTTTGATATGGCAAAGTCGAGCACATCCGGAACCCGGTAGCTGTTAGTGGGCCAGTACGTCGGCTCGCCTTATAAATGACATTCCAGGTGTTTCTCCATTATGCAATTGATGCGCTTTGCCTTTGGGGTTATTAAGCCACCAGATGTGCTAGGCATGTGCTTGGCTTTAAAGTTTAAACTTAGGGCCAAGGCTGTCCAACATGTCCTGGAACTGTCTTTGCTCAATAATATGTCGAGGTGGACAGTACGCAGCAGAGATGGTCAGGTCTCCACACGAACCAGATACTCTAACCTTTGCACACTGAGCTCACTGTTGCTGAAATGCCGGTAGTTAAATAAATTTAATGCCGCTTTGTATGATGATGGCCGCTCCTTCTCGGGCAGTGCCGTTAAGGTGGTTAACTGCTATCACGTCGTAACCAGATATTGAAAAGTATGATCTTTGGGAGAAATGGGTCTCGGAAACTAGAAGAATGTCCACAATGTTTGTTTTAAGGTAGAGGTCTACCTCTGGCCTGCTGTTGCACAGGCCGTTCGCAGTCCATAGAACTATATGGAGACTTATTTGCATTGTTTTGCAATCAGTGACGTTAGGAGGCTGGTCATTGTTGCAAACTGGTCAATAAGCTTCTCCATCATGGCCTCAAGTTTGTCCATTCTGAACGATGTTTGGCTGGAGGTGGATGGGACATTCTCGTCTTGTGGCTGTGGCTGCTGCCGTCCACGCGTAATGCTGGCAAAGGACGTGCCGGGCACGAGTGTGGCTGATGCAGTGTCTCTTCTTGACTGGGTGAAAAAACCTTTGGTTTTGGGAAGTGCAGTGCCCTGGCCTTTTGGTAGACCTTGCAACCTTTGTAGGACTCAGCATGGTTCCCATTACAGTGGGTGAGTCCTTGGCCTTCAGACATTCCACTGAGTTGTGGTCTCCTCCACACTTTACGCACTTGGTGGCAAGGCGGCAGTATCGCTGGGAGTGTCCGAATCCCTGGCAGCGGAAGCATTGAATAACCTCCTTGGTTTTGTCTGGTGGCTCAACAGACACCACGCAGCGAACCAATCGCTTATTGTTACTGGCAGGTTCCAGGCTAACGAAAAATATGGACATTGGCGTATTTGTATTGCGGCTGATGGCGTTTTTAATATCGTTGCCACGAACTGTATGCCATAGCGCAGCAAATGCTTCTTTGATTTCATTGGTGTCATTGGAGTGGTGGAGTCCTTTGACCACTATACGGTAAGCTCGCTCGTCCCTGGGCTGAAACGTTTGCAATATGGTCCAGCCGACCACTTTTTTTGGCAAAAATTAATAACTCGCGAACGAAACAAGATATTTTGATTTGGTTTTTTGCATTCGATATATATAATCAGTAGGAAGTTTATTTACAAGAAATATAAGTATCAAAAAAAAAATTTTATATTCAAAAATTTTCTGGATTAATTTGCCCATCTATATGTCATCTATATACCTATATGTTTTTAAGCATATTTCACTTCGTTTTCCAGTTCCATGCTCCATTGCAATATAAAATTATCATCATCATCATTATATTCAATCGACTCGTATTCTTCTAATGGGGTACCTGCGCTCGATAACAACTCCAAAACTTCGCTTAGGAGATTAAATTTTTATTTGGCTTTGAATCTATCTCTCTAGATTTACCGAGGAAATAATAGGATCAGACGTATCCATTGCTCGGGAAACACGTCTGCATGAGGTGCATGAGGTAACCGATCTGATTTGTAAAATTTATTTCAGGATTCGGCTCCCTCCTCTCCAAAATATCCCACAGGAAGAACAGTGCTTTCGATAATATCGCATGAATGGACCAAAATCTTGTGCGCTTTTGCAGTCATTGGTAACCATGGATATTTATCAATTATGAACTCTGCAGTTTTAAAACAAATTTTTTAAATCTTTCAACATTTATTGGCAACTGGCATAAGAGACATATCAGCACAGTTCTTAAGTTGCTTATTAGCTGCTCGTCAATGTCAGTTATATTTGAAAATATTTTAGGTTCACTGAAAGCACGCGGGTTTTCGGGACGTTTACACATGTTTCTACATTAAGCCAATCTATATAATTTCGTCTAAAATCCTGTTCATGTGACTTGCACTTCCTCCATTTATCCGCCAAACGGTAACAAAATCTCCTTGAAGCATCTGTCACAGATTTAGTCATTTTATCTGAAATGTCGCCACACAGTTGTGATTTCATAAATGTGACCACGGCATTTTCCTTGCTTACTTTTGTTTTCTCTGTCTTCCACAAAACAAACAGCTCCGGATTGCTGAATTTGAGGTTAAGATATATTAATGCAAATTAAAAGAGAACCAAGTGAAACCAAGTCAACTTGAAAAATGCATTACAACAGGAATTTGTTAATCTACGAGACGCAATTTGTCCCGAGACCGGAATAGGTCGGAATCGTTTTATATACCTTTTTAAAAATTGGATTTAGTCTCAAAACGACACATGAAAGACGACTCGCTTAAACATAAAATTACGAAGACACCACAGCTAATACAAAGAAGACACATTACAAAGCACGAAGTAAAAACCCCAATGAAAAGATTGCATAGCTAAACTTGGTTTTAAACAGTTTTTTATATCACTTTCAAGATATTGTAAATTGTTATTAAATTTGCACACTTCAAATCACGTGCTTTCACAAAAACTTCCGCCTTGTTTAACAGCTGTTGGTCACTTTTTTTCTAATCTAGAATGATCTAAAGTATTTTATTTTTTTAACTTTTAAAAACTAGGTTTTGGCCAAAAAAAGTGGTCGGCTGGACCATAGTGGTTTGGTAGCGGATTTCATTGCGATTTAAATAATGCTTGCGTTTAGAGTGACTTATAGTCGTATTTTGAAAAGCCGACTGCGATTCCCACATCGGTTACTAGCCCTTTAATATCATCCACGTCCGAGATAGAAATGGGCGGAGGTTTGATGGTCCTTGGTGCAGCAGTATCGGTCTCTTCTCTTGCAGTGGAAGCAGTGGATGCCGAAGGCATGACGTCATCATTGTCGTCGCTGTCATCGCTATCATCGGTGAGCATTGCAAACCGGTTAGGGTTGACCGTTATCGACTTAAAAAGGACTTTGCGTTTGGGGGTTTTACGTCTGACCTCAACCGGTTCCGTTCCAGTTGAGATATCCGAGCTGTTATCCAGAGCATACATCATAGCAACTTTTTTTTGGCCTTGGTCTGCTTGACCACGGCCATTATCTTGGACTTGGTAGAGGCCAGCTGCCAACTCACCTTGGCACAGTCTGATGATGACGGCTCCATGCTGAGTGCTGTGCCTTTTATAGGCAACAACAACGTCAGCGGAACAGCTTGTTATGCTTGGGATTTTGGGATTCGCCTGGAGGTATGCAGTACTTTTCCAAAAAACTGACTTTAATCGCCAGCCTTAGCTTATGCAATGATTTCGTTTTAATTTTTTATTTTTTGACGTAGAATACGTCTTACGTTTCGGTATGAGTGTGCTATCCAAAAAAGTTGTTGTTGTAATATGGTTGCTTCACAAAATCGCTCATTGCTCATGAACTAATGAATAGATTTTCCTCGAATTAATTTCATTTTAAAGCTAAGGCTTCAACCTTTATTTTAAGCTATATATATATATGAAGTGATTACATTTTCTATTGAAAAAATGAGACCAAAAACATGCAAAATTTTGCTTCATTTTGAAGACTTTAAATTGCTCTAGCAATCTCAATAATCAATCAATTAATCTGAGTTTTTCGAATTTAAGTTGAGATGAGGTAAACAAACATTCCCACATTCAAATTTATAATAATTTTGCCAAATATATAACTTTTTAAGGCAAAAAATCAGTGCAAAAATCACTACTTTTTTTTCAATTGCACATTGCTCAAAAATTCCGCCAGAGAATCGATTAAAACTTGTTTTAATACAAAGTAGACTTGATTTCCTTTCGTTTGATATACATGCGGTCATGACTGATAGCTTCTAAATGTGGAAATTTCAATAAGATATTCGGGCATAATTAAATTTTCATACATAAATTCTTCCGTGCCAGGGGTGAACAAGCTCAGCTTAAGCGTCAGCCCCAAACAATTATAACACAATAAAATATGTTTACCCCAATTCTGAAATTTGCGTGCAAGTTTTCGAAATCATGTTTTATTGTATGTGTTGCACATTTAATTATGCTTTTGCACCAAAACAATAAATATACCCGTGCAAAAATATCATATAAACTATCGTGAGTTAAACTATCGATAATTCGTCTTTACGGTGGCAGCCCTGATTTTCGCATCTTGTGAACAGTTACTGTGAATTAAGTTAATTTAATTTAATTTAAATGAATATTGAACAATTAATTTCGCATTTTAATAATTTACAGCAACGTCGTCGTGCATCTGGAGTAGCAATCTATGCAAAAAGTACCATGTTAACATATTGTACTCCAATCGATATTTCAAACAGGCAACTGGTCGATAGCGATGTAGGCGACATTTGTCTGTCTGAAATTAAAATTAATAATCAAAAAAAATTTATTCTTGGCTCTGTGTACTTTCATCCAAATGTTTCTCAAAACAACAAGCAACAAATGCTTTTTTCTGCTTTGATGAAATATTCTCACCTCACTGCACTAATAGACAAGAATTTCACAGTTGACACCGAGGTGGACATGCTCATCGTAGGTGATTTAAATTTAGAAATAACAAATGATTGTTCATTTGCAGAATTTATGGAAGAAAAATTCAAATTAAAGTATATTAAAAATGCAGCAACCACCTTAGCTCTAACCAATATAGATTTAGTATTTGCTAGAAATTTAAGTGTATCATTAATAAATTACATATCATACTTTTCCTTTCACAAACCTGTCATATCAAAAGTCACATTTCAAACATAAAACAAAAATACAATTTTAGATTTAATTATGCACAAATTTTGAAGTAATAAATTATGTAAATATATATATTGAATTAGCGTCCGACCAGAACTTCACTACCAAATTCACAAACGCAAAACTCACAGCACTGAACAACTCACACAACTACCTCCCCAAAAACAGAGCCTTAGAAATCGAACAGCCAATCACCTTCATAGAATTTACAGCAGCACTCAACACACTCAAAGGTAACACACCCGGACTGGACAGAATTAACTATATCATGATAAAAAATCTGGACAAAACAACAATAAACAGAATCATAAACCTACAGAACGCCATACTTAACAACTACATCCCCCAAGCCTATAAAAACAGCATCACAATCCCAATCCTAAAACCCAACGCTGACAAAACCTCACTAAACGCATACCGACCCATATCACTCAACCCATGCCTTTCCAAAATCCTAGACAAAATAATAGCAAACCGGCTGTGGTGGTTTGTTTCTAATGATAAACTCATCCATAACAGCCAAACTGGTTTTAAAAAGGGAAAATCAGCTTTAGATGGTCTACTCCTAGTAGACCATCTACTAGCTAGATGCATCTCCAAAAAAAACCACACGTCAATTATATCCATTGACTTTGCGAGAGCCTTCGACAGAATAGGAATCCACACAATCCTCGACCAACTTACAGAATGGAAAACGGGACAAAAAATACTGAACTATGTCAAAAACTTCATGAGCAACCGCAAAACAACAGTGCGCATACACTCAGCCTATTCCTCCTTCCACCCCATCCCCAACGGCATTCCTCAGGGATCACCCCTCTCGGTAGTGCTATTTGTAATAGCTTACAACAAACTTACCGTAATGCTCACCCAACACCCCAACATAAGCTTAAGCGCATACGCGGATGACTTCAACCTGATAATAAAACTAAAAAACGACAAAAACGTAAACATAAACCTAACCCCCATCCTTAACACAATAACAAACTGGAACGACTACTCAGGCGCCACGCTCTCCAGCACAAAGTGCAAACACCTGCACGTTTGCAGAAAGCACAACTGCAACTGCACCCTAACCACAGGACAAGGACAAATACAAATTAATAACGTAACATCAATTAAAATACTAGGCCTACATTTCAACAACAAATACAGATGGCAAACTCATACCGAACAACTCACACGCAACCTTAAACAAACAACAAACATAATAAAATGTCTCTCAAACCCAAAATTCAACTGCAACACATCAACCCTAATAGACACAACCAAAGCACTTCTGACCTCAAAAGCAGACTACGGACTCGCAATATATGGAAATAGCCCAAAATCGACCACACGCACAATCAAATCTGCCATAAACACAGGTTTCAGAATCGCTATAGGAGCTTTTAGAACAACCCCAACCCAAAACATCCTCTACGAAGCACGAGCTGAAACACTAGAGGACAGAAGAGAGCTCCTAACAGCCAACCTTATCAAATCCCTTATAACAGCAAAAAATTCACCCATCAATAGTATACTAAAAACACACCGAGCGCCAAAAAAACAGAAACACAACTCTACAATAGACCATATAATACAATACAGCAAAACCCACAATTTACCTTTCCAGCCCATCAACCTACCACTCCAAACCACGCCACCCTGGAACACAAAGAAAATACACATAGACACAACCCTCAGGAACCTAAACAAGAAAAACACATCTCCCGAAATATACCGGGCAGAGTTTAACCTAAAAAAATCGAAAGACAGCAACAAATACACATACATATACACAGACGGATCCCAAATCCACTCAAACACCACCTTCGCCATCACACACGAAACATCGGTCATCAAGACAAGCCTCCTGCCACACTACTCGTCGGTCTTTTCTGCAGAGATAATTGCAATAGCAAAAGCTTTAGATCTCCTCAAAAGTAAAAGGGGAAAATACTGCATATGCTCTGACTCCCTATCAGCCATCGACGCTATAAACAACACAAACAATAACGAATACTACAGCGCACTCATACGAAACAACTTACAAAAAACATTCCCAAAATTCAAACTGCTATGGGTACCCGGCCACGTTGGAATAACGGGAAACGAACGGGCAGACACCGCTGCAAAAAACGCAGCTAACGAACCACACATAACAAAAAACAACTACAACATAAAAGACATACAGAAATACATAAAAAAAACACACCAATCAAAAACACAAAACAAACTAACAGAAACTTCCCCTTGGTACCAAAATATTAATCACAACAAATACAATAGTTACCACCTTTTTAAGAACAACCAACTTTCCCTAACCCGGAAAGATCAAATAATAATAACGAGACTCAGACTAGGACACACAAAAATCACGCACAAATCCTACATCGACCACTCCCCCAGGACATGCCCATACTGCAACGAAAACCTTTCAATAGAACACATACTTGCCAACTGCAACTCCCTCAAAACACAAAGACAGGCAATATTTAAAACCACCAACCCACTACAATACCTCTCCAACCCCACACCACCAAACATATCAAAAATCCTACAATACCTCAAAAACACTAACCTATACTTTAACATATAAAACAATAACACGTCATAAATTACACTTATCAATCAACTAACCAATAAACCATGTAAATATGTAAATACTTAACTTAGAATAGAATAAATATGTATATACTTAAACTTAGAATAGACTGAGCTGAAGGCCACCGATGCCATAGCCAAAAAAACAAACGCTAGCATATAATTTTTAATTATAAGTTAGCTCTAAATAATAATAATAATAATAATATTTCTATTTCAAGTCAATGTTTGCTAAATTTATATCAGAGATGGTAACCAGTATTGCAGTAAAAAGGAAAAAATTAGCCAAATGACAACAAACACAATTAAAAATAAAATAAAACATCTATGTGGTTGTTGTTATTAGGCTACCGCTTCATAATTTTTGTTGCACAAGGACAGACGTATTCTACGGCTAACCTATGCGCCCGTGTGATCTGACACAGGCTGTCAATTTATTTTTTTTGATTATTAATTTTAATTTCAGACAGACAAATGTCGCCTACATCGCTATCGACCAGTTGCCTGTTTGAAATATCGATTGGAGTACAATATGTTAACATGGTACTTTTTGCATAGATTGCTACTCCAGATGCACGACGACGTTGCTGTAAATTATTAAAATGCGAAATTAATTGTTCAATATTCATTTAAATTAAATTAAATTAACTTAATTCACAGTAACTGTTCACAAGATGCGAAAATCAGGGCTGCCACCGTAAAGACGAATTATCGATAGTTTAACTCACGATAGTTTATATGATATTTTTGCACGGGTATATTTATTGTTTTGGTGCAAAAGCATAATTAAATGTGCAACACATACAATAAAACATGATTTCGAAAACTTGCACGCAAATTTCAGAATTGGGGTAAACATATTTTATTGTGTTATAATTGTTTGGGGCTGACGCTTAAGCTGAGCTTGTTCACCCCTGGCACGGAAGAATTTATGTATGAAAATTTAATTATGCCCGAATATCTTATTGAAATTTCCACATTTAGAAGCTATCAGTCATGACCGCATGTATATCAAACGAAAGGAAATCAAGTCTACTTTGTATTAAAACAAGTTTTAATCGATTCTCTGGCGGAATTTTTGAGCAATGTGCAATTGAAAAAAAAGTAGTGATTTTTGCACTGATTTTTTGCCTTAAAAAGTTATATATTTGGCAAAATTATTATAAATTTGAATGTGGGAATGTTTGTTTACCTCATCTCAACTTAAATTCGAAAAACTCAGATTAATTGATTGATTATTGAGATTGCTAGAGCAATTTAAAGTCTTCAAAATGAAGCAAAATTTTGCATGTTTTTGGTCTCATTTTTTCAATAGAAAATGTAATCACTTCATATATATATATAGCTTAAAATAAAGGTTGAAGCCTTAGCTTTAATTCTATTCATTAGTTCATGAGCAATGAGCGATTTTGTGAAGCAACCATATTACAACAACAACTTTTTTGGATAGCACACTCATACCGAAACGTAAGACGTATTCTACGTCAAAAAAATGTTAAGTCTTTGTCCCCCCTCCCTAACTCGAAAAGAGTAAGCGGCAGCCAGGTTCTGCACTCGTTCCCCACCACTAGCCGACAGGTAAACTCTAGTAATAGATTTGCCATTCTTGACACGGATATCTCTACTAATGAAGAGCATGAGGAAGACGTAATGATTGATGATACTGATGTTGACAGTAATCATATTGATGAACATCAACCTGAAACAATCAATGCTGGTCAATGTTCGGAAGAATCAACTAACACTGGCAATCAACTTAAAGGTCCTCCGAAACCACAGCAAATTGTTGTTAATATAAACAACTTAAATGACTTTTTTGAACTTATAAAGGAAGTGGCAAATTTGAATAACGTTGTCATCAAATCTAATCAAGGGGAAACGGTCAGAATCTTTCCCAAAGACAGTGACACTTACAGAAAGATCGTGAGCCGAATGGATGAGATTGGTATGGAGTTCCACACATACCAAATGCAAACAGAACAAGTAAGAAGGCTCTAGTCGGGATAGCCCGACCAGAAGATACCCTGAACCCAGTTGCAGTCCTTGCGTCCTAAAAGTATGCTTCAAATTATGATCAGTTTAAACAAAACTCATAGCTGACTTGACTTTACGATATCTCTGATGTTTCTTAACCGATTTGGACGAAATTTTAAGAAAAGTTCTATCGTTACCCATTACACCAATCCCCATTTTTACATTTTCCAAATTCGATATTTTTTGTTATCGATTCCATGTGTATATCGAAAAACAGAGTAGTTATCGATAATTTGAAGCAAACTTGTTCTGTTATGGTATAGGAGAACTTATATTCAAAATATGAAGTCTCTAGCTCTTGTAGTCTCTGAGATCTACGCGTTCATACAGACGGACAGACGTGCAGACGGACAGACAGACAGACGGACAGACGGACATGGCCATATCGGCTCGGCTATTGATACTGATCAAGAATATATATACTTTATGGGGTCGGAGATGCTTCCTTCTGCCTGTTACATACTTTTGCACAAAACCATTATACCCTGATTTACCCATTTTATGGGTTCAGGGCATAAAAAGATTTTATCTGCCCGTCACGGCCGTGTGGGCAATAATTAAATTATATAGCTTGAATCTTGGCAGTATTAAGTTAAGGTATCATTGGGAGAATTAGGAGCTAGTGTGGGGGAGGATCAGACGTCAACCAGGTGTGGGAGGTCAAGCGGGTGGGTCCTCTGGAGTCTTCTGGTGGTAATACTGTTGTCATGGAGGGAAAGAGCTAGATTGCTCGGGTGATTGTGTAGTCTGGCAATGTAGCTGACACTTAACTTTGAGATGACCTCCTTGACCATTGGCATGCGTAGTTGGCCGTGAATAGTGGCGTTGTCATGGTACACGTGGGCACCTGATATAATTCGGAGTGCTTTGTTCTGAAACCTCTGGATCAACATCCGATTGCTCATGCTCGCGGTCCCTTACAGCTGGATGCCATAAGACCAGATGGGCCTGAGAATGGCCTTGTAAACTTGTAACTTTACACTAAGTTTCATTTTGGACTGCCTACCGATAAGCCAGTAGAGTTGGTTCATCCTACTGTCAGCCTGCTTACGTTTACGAGTGAGGTGCGTACGCCAAGTGAGCCTCCTATCCAGAGTGATACCGATGTATTTTGGAGCTGCCTCCTCAGGAATCACTGATCCGTCTAAAAAGACAGGCGGACAATTACCCAGGCGCAGAGCGAACGTGGTTTGTGTTGATTTGTCCTGGTTGACGGCAATATTCCACCTTTTCAGCCAATCGTCTAGCAGATTTAACTGCTGTTGTACAAAATCGGTGTCATCCTGGAGAATAGAAGCGGTTGAAAGAAAGGCGGTGTCATCAGCGTATGTGGCTACGGTCAGGTTCCCATTACGGTAGATGGGCATGTCGGCTGTGTGCAAGGTATATAAAATAGGACCAAGTACACTGCCTTGAGGCACTCCAGCTCTGATAGTCCTAATCGAGGACGTTGCTTCACCGCATCTGAAATAAAAAAATCGATTCATGATGTAAGACTCCAAGAAGTTGAAGAAGGGCGTAGGCAGATTCGCTTTAATTTTGTGTAGCAGTCCGGGATGCCAGACCCTGTCAAACGCTTGCTCGTTTTAATAAAACACTTTTTGGGGCTCGGCCCTGATTGGCTGGGCAATCAAGGCAAAGCAACGGTTCTTGCTTATGCTTAACAGCAATTGTCTGTATCAATTGTTCACTTCGCTTTGATCACTAAAAGAGACTTTGAGGTCACTATTAACTGTATGTGCCACTTTAAAGGGCTTGTCTTTGATATTCAGCAATGAAAATGTAATTTTCAGTCTCGCGTTTCACAATTACGTGCTGCTCAGTTTATGTGTGATCAGGCATATGAAAAGGCTAAGTATCGCTAAATATTAACAAGAGGTCTAGAAAAGTTGCCTTGTGGTGATGTCGCCTCAGTTTTCATCTTATATAACTTCCCCTTATTGTTCGCAAGTTTAGAACCTGGCGTGCGAGAGGCTTGTAGTGTTCAACTGTGTTGGTGTTACCAGAGCGGTACTTTCCAACAAGGGATGCCTGCTAAGGCGTCCGTAGCTCACACTGTCTGAATGCGTACTGAGAATTCGGCGGTCGTGCACTTCAAGCGTTGCTCTGTGCTATGCTCGTCGGGGGTGGCGTGGGTTGTTGCTTCTTCCTGCTGTATGGCGCTACTCGACACAAAAATAAGATTAAGTGCACTATCGGAAATCTACGAAGAATGGTTCAAAAATTGTTTGGGCTGTACCCACGTACAAAAATCAGCAGCAGTATATGATCGCGATAACCACTAGGGTGGCTGAGATATTATTCGCCCCCTTATTCTTTACCCTCCCTACCATGGTAACTGATGAAAGATTTGTTGGTTACCCCTTATCAAAGACTTTATTTAATTTAATTCAAATAGTACAAACGCATTTTGTCGATTCGGGGACGGACTTCAATATTTATCTACTCCAGCATTGTGGATTTAAACTCTATAATTTCTTACGCGATAACAAATTAACGTGACCCATATGGGTTGCATGACGCTACTCAAAATCAAGATTACTATCGATTAATTTATTTGGAAACTACGCGCATATTTTAGTAACCGCAGGTATTCGCTTAAATATAATACACAATATTCTTGCTTATGCAAGTCGTACTCACGAAAAGTAAACAGTTTATGTTTTTACTCACAATCCTTCCATCGATGCACCTTCGCTGGGCCCGTTGAAGTTGCAGCAGATGTGATGATGTTAGCTGACTGTACGGAATAATAAATATATTTAAGCAGAAGTTTGCGAATACTTAGTACAATTATATGCCGTATGATTTGCGCGCAATAAAGTGTTTAAATTTTACATAAAATCGCAAGAATTACTTTTCTAAATTCACTGCATTACGCTCATAATCTTACTTGAATATACAAACTATTACTACTACTTGCGTGTACACATCACTCAACACGCATGTTAGCTGTTTCCACTCAATTTTAGCTTTGCGCTACCAGAGATGCACTAAGCTGATCACCCAACAGCTGTTTGAGAAAGCACGCTCTGTTACGTCGGTTGCGCAGTCAGGCTGGACACGCTGTGCTGTCGTCTGCCGCTGCCGCTGTTATTACACCCTGTACTTGTGGTGGGGTATACTCGCTTTTCACGAATTCGCTGCCGCTTGGTTTTTGCGTCTTATCCCTCACGAACTTGCTTTGCAGGCCGCCAAGATATGGCGCTTGGACGATATGCCTTATCCTCAAGATTACTCCGAGACTTCTTTCAAAGCAGAGTGTGTGCGCTAAGACTTGTCCCGCCGGCCGGTGGTGCTTATTAGACAGAAAGCGCGATAGTGCGGTGCGCTGACCGGCCGCGGACACTTAAACGCTTCTGCTAAAGTAGCTGCCTCCTTCACTGGCTGTACACTCCGCTGCTTGATGCGGTGGGACGGTTATTTATTTGTCCACGCCTTGCCGATATTCATGCACAAAAACGACGATCGGGATATACTCTTGCGTATATATATATAGTATATATACACTGAACCAAAAAATCACCAGAAATACTAACTTTTCTACGTTTTTTCCTATCAATTTTGGTACGATGTGTCGTACTATCATTATTGATATTCGTGTACTTTCAAGACTGAAAGTGCCTAACGTAGATTGATAATGTTTCCTGTAATTTTGAAAGGAAATACTGTTCTGCAGCATTGATAATGTTTCCTGTAATTTTGAAAGGAAATACTGTTCTGCAGCATTGATAATGGTTCCTGTAATTTTGAAAGGAAATACTGTTCTGCAGCATTGATAATGGTTCCTGTAGTTTTGAAAGGAAATTCTGTTCTGCAGCATTGATAATGGTTCCTGTAGTTTTGATAGGAAATTAAATTATTTATTTTATTCAGTATGTATTTATTTATATTTATTTCATATTTTTAAATTATAATTATTTTATATCTTATAACATCATATAAACTTATTTCTAAAATATTTTTTGCCATTTGACATTACAGACAGATGTATTGAAGGACTGCATATGTCTTCAATACTTACAATTTTTAAATCTGTAAACTCTTTACCTACTTCAAAAGCTTGTAAATGATCATTGAAACTTTTTATATCAAACTGAGATACAATAAAATATGGAATATTATCAAATGAAATTAAATTTTTCTTAATTTTGTGTAATGTAATTGTAGAATTATTTTTCAAAGTGAAAAAATAATTTGGTTTATAAACATTTCCTTTGAATGTGACTGAACTTGCAGATAAATTGTTTACAAAATGTCATGGACATCTATAAAATTAATAATGTTCTTATAAAAAGAACTGGTTTCAATTTTAAAATGCTTAATATTCGCTGTTACAGTATCATTCGGAATACCCATTTCGTAAATCTTTAAAAATTGTGTAAATTTTAATGCCGCTTTCATACTTAATGAATATGTAATATTTTTTCTAGAAGATATACACTTTGCGTAAGTTTTTGTTTCTCTATGTTTGCCTTCGAAACGAAGACAGTGTAAATTTCTAAGGGGCCCTGAATGTTTAATTACAGTGACATAATGTAGTAAAAAATGAAACTTTGGTTTTAATGTCTTTTTAAATAAAAGAACATATGTTTTGTTGTGTAAGCAAATTAAACTGTATAACTTATTAAGTAGATCAACATCATATGAACGTAGGTTTAAAATATCAATAATTTTTAGCAGAATTATAAAAAAACTCCATATTGGGTCATTTATTGGAATTAAATCACCGATTATGAGTGGAAAAAAGTGAACAAAGCACATCATTTCACTTGCAGACATTTTTAATTTATTATTTTTTAGATGTTTAATTTCTAAAGGCGGAGAATAGTTACCGATTTCAGTGGGTCCATAATTGTACATTTGCTTTCGATAATTTAAAACTTCAATCGAAAAAAATTTTTCTTTAATAAAATGTAGAATAACTTCACACAAGTCATAATTACAAATTCCTTCATATAGGTCGTGTGCAATATCTACACTAAAATTATCAGTTACATGAAATGAGTTTAAAAGATTGAATAAACATTCATTTTTAATTCCTGTCTTCTTGACATCATTTATTTTTAGTGAATCAGTATAATTTTGTATATTTCGTAACTGATCATAATTTTCTTTAACATCATGTATCATATCAGACTTATGGCGAGTACAAAATCGACAATAGTAGTTAGAATTGAAGGAAGTCGTAAAACCTGAAATAGTGTTCAATCCTAAGTTGTCACCTAATATATTTGCTAATATGCAATAAATTCTAAATTGGCCTAATTCGGTTTGAACAACTACTCCCTGTTCTTCTAATTTTTTGAATTCAGTAACCAAAGGGTTTAGAAAGGGTTCACTCCCTAATAATTTTTGTTCTCTGCTTTTAAACAGGGCAGCTACAAATATAAAATCTAGTTTTGATAGAAGGTGTTGTTCTAAACTTGGAAAATTATAATAAACTGCTGTAATGGAGTCAAGTGTTGCATGGCTGCCAAGAGGGTTATTAATTTCAAAATCGTCTACATATATATAAAAGGGTATAATTATTCTATCTGGATATAAATTAACTTTGTTTTTAAATGATGAAGAATTTACACAATGCGTTAAATTAGGTGTACCCGAAATTTTTTTGTATTATTTAAAATGTGTTTAAGTACTCCTGGCAGTTCCAAAAACTTTCTAAATTGAAATTGTAAGGGCATTATACAACCTACCTATACAAGGTTTTCCATTCACTATCACTTCTGCTATTTCATTATGAGCGTTGAAAGATATTGGTTTACACAGCTGATCAGCATCGGAAACTGTTTTTAAAAGTTTATATTCTGTATTAAATTTTTTAAAAGGATTTTCACAAAAGTTTATATATTCTTTAAAGTTTTGGTTATCATTGTTTTGCAATTGAACTTTAATTGGCTCTATAATACTTTTTAATATGTATGACACGCTCTGCTGTATTTCATATACATCTTTTATTGTTAAATTGTTTTTACTATGTAGTTTAAAGAGGAAATTTTCACATTGAGACGATATATTATTTTGAATAGTTGGAAAACTCATTTCTTCAGTTGATACATTGTGTTCTTCAATATTTGTTTCATTGTTACTAGCAGTCACATTAATACTAGCGGGTTTTATTTCTAAGACGGCTTCATTAGAACTCAGTTCAAAAGTTTGTTGATTTGCGAAGTGCTTCTTTAAGTGCTTCTTAAAGTTATTTGATGTTGTAAATGCTTGTGAACAATTATTATATCTACACTTATAAATGCTATTTGTTTTCAGGTAGTGAATTTTTTTGAAGTGCTCAAACAACTTTGGCAGTTCTGTAAATAATTTTTCACATATGAAACTTTATTCATTCTGCTCTAATATTTTCTATGAATTGAGAGACTAAAGAATTTTTAACATCAAATTCTGTATTAATTTTATATATTTCTTTTTGTAAGAACTGCAACATCAAAAATGATTCTTTTGGATATTTCAAGTGAAAGACGTGGAACAATTTAAAATAAATGTCTAATGTGGAAATGAAACTTGAGAATTTTAACAATGAGCTGTTAAATGAAACGTAGTATTCTGAAATATTTGTTATTTCCGGACCAACTAAAATTATATATGGCTGAATATTATCCTTATTTAATTTAGCTTTTTCCAGCTTTTGCTGCCGTTTAAGTTCTAAATCGTTTATATTGGTAATATGAAGAAAGCTGCTTTCAATGGCATCTGTAATTGTTACCTTTTGCACTTTCAATTTGCCGTTTGCTGCTTTTGAAGTATATCGTCCGGTTGGTTTAAGGACGGCATTTATAAGCATTACTGTAATACAATCTTTAGAGTCTGGAAAAACATTTTAATTACTTAACTTTTAATGATACATTATTCAAATTTCATATTTACTTTTATTGACTGATGGGCTTTGTACTTGTGTCAGTAGTTCGAAATAACATTTATCCTTCAAATGTTTTGAATAAAATTTCAAAAGTTGGTTTTGTAGCTTATCAAAACTGGTATAAAGCTCATATTTTTTACCAGGAAAATTTACATCAAAGTCGTAGTCAATCTGGTAAAATAAAAATTAAAATAAATAATAGCCTGATAAAATTAAGCTTTACTTACGAATTTTTCTCCACCTTCTTGCTTAAAAAATTTCCACTCAGTCAAAATTGTATTAAGGTCAGCTGTTTTTAATTCCTCGTTACGCATTTCAAAAGTATCGCGCCACAATGTTAAAGCTTCTTCATTAAATGACATCATATGCAGCATTTTCTTTTTCTTGTTGATTATATCGCATGATGGAGGCACCTTTTCTTCTAATATATTTCCCACTTTTTCTTCCAAACAACGTTTTCTGCCTCTATTCAAATTATTAAATTTGTTATACAGCAAGCCAGAAGGGTTGTGGGTTTTTCCGGCCTTGCGCGAAACATAATAAATATCTGCCGATTCTGTTGGAAAAATTTTGACTATTTGTGCAGCAATCTCTTCGATTTGGCGTGGAGTCGGAATTGAGTACTTGTTTTCTTCCATGTTAAAAAAAAAATCTGCAATAATACCAACAAGTGTTTTGCGTAGGTCGACATTTAATTTATTTAATTTTCCATAGAATGCCAAAACGCTTAAACCAACTGCAGAACTTTGTAATAAATCATTTACTTTCTGCAACATAAGATATACATGTATATTATAATATGTACACACATATGTACATATACTTTTTGAATACACAATACTTACACAAGCTGAAACGACAACAGAGCTTGCCGTTGACAGTGGCGAGCTATTGACCCACTGTAATACCCGGCTGTTCAAAGAACGCGAGCAATATTGTTCTGGAAACTAAAATTTAAATTGTACAATAAACTTTTTCTCACTATTTTTAATATTTTACCTTTTCCACCTTCCAAGCAAAGATTTTCTCCCTTATCTCAGCTCTCAAAGCTATTTGCTCACCATTTGGAAAGATTCTTTCCAAATCAAAATCACTTATGTACTGAATATTTGTAATGTTAAACCCACTACCTACATATGTACATATATAAAAGTCAAATTATAAACCACACAATTGAATAACTTAAAAATGCATACTACTTAATTCCAAAAATGCATTTTGAATTTTCCATTCACTTAGCAATAAGTACAGTTCATCGCATTCATTTAGCACATTTTCCATGATTTCCAATTATTTATTTGCAGAATAAAAATCTGCCGTATCCAGTTTATTTGCGACTGCACTCCAACACAATTAATAAGCACTGACGCTACAATACAAAATTTGCACTTTTTCACAAAGAAAGAATATATGTTGGTCTATGCTACGCCGCGTAGCCTGCGCGCACTTTTTCACAAAAATGACCTAACTGTAAAAATTGTCTAGACTATGAATCGAGTTCCAGCATTTCTTGTCAATTTACCAGTAGACAATATCAACCAATGAAATTGCAACAGTTTGTCATATCAATTTAACAGTCTCGCATGCTACGCCGCGTAGCCTGTGCGCACTTTTTCACAAAAATTACCTAACTGTAAAAATTGTCTAGACTAAGCGCATTCCTTATGAATCGAGTTCCAGCATTTCTTATCAATTTACCAGTAGACAATATCAACCAATGAATTTGCAACAGTATGTCATATCAATTTAACAGTATTATTGACAGAAAACAGCGCTGTCATATCAATTAAACAGTATTATTGACAAACTTACGCTGAAAACAGCGCTGTCATATCAATTTAACAGTAATATAATCCACATTTTAATTGATAGTACAAATTGAAAGTACGACGCAAAAAAATACTGTTGATTTTACGGGAAATCCATTCAAAACAACGTTTTTCCTTACAAATGACGAAATACGACGCTTGATGGGAGACTATCAACTTGTACTATTGATATTTTTGGTTCAGTGTATATATATATATTTATATATATATGACTGGCTGCAGACACACGCGTGTTTTGTGGTCAGACACGCGCTGTACGTGCACTTTCGAATTAGATTCTTGCAAAAAGAGGAGTTATGCGGCCGCGTGACCTGCCTTTTATAGCTCTACTCAGTATATGCGTGCAAAGCAAAATTGGCCTACGTGCAGCTTTGCTTTCCAGAGCTTGGAAGGATATAACTGTGCTTGATCTCGCCTTTTCTACTTCTACGCTCATTCGTTCGCTCTCTCTCTCTCTCTCTCTCTCTATCTCTATCTGTTAATTAGTTTGTGCGCGAAATCTTGTGCGGGCATGGCTACTAAAAGCTCGCTCATTGGGAGTATATTAGCATAAGACATAACAGAGCCTCTGTTACGGAGGGTTATGCTAAATATCAAAGTCACTCAAACTACAGAGATGCGAAATTGTTTATGCTAAAGAAAAACTTTTGTTGCAATCAATGGTACTAGCTGAGAATTAATGTATGAAAATAAAAGTATCTTAATCCAAATAAATGGGTAAAACAAAATGTCAAAGTTTTAAATGCCGTCATTCGAATATGCAATACTTATATGTGTATTTTGCAATCTGAATATATTTGCAATAGCCTTTTTGTGTTTTGAATATTTATTTATTTGTTATTAACCATGACCAGCCCACACAATATCAAAACTAGTTCAAACTAATATATAACTTAATTAATTCAATTAAAATTAAAATATAAATTACACTTGAGCCTGAAAGTAAACTCAAAATTAATGTTAACAAATTAAGATATATAACGTTTAAGCTCTAGGAAATTCAAGAAGAAAGTAAGGGATCCTTACGATTGAGCAAGTACACATCAAGCAGTCAAACAGCTATATTCGAATAGACGGGAAGTCTTTGAAGCACTGAACTTCGACACACAGTACTTCAGGTGCTGATAGAGGGCATCCGAAGGCAAAGCGTCGCTCATTTTGCAGGCCTAGTGTGTCACCCAACATGTGCAAGTCATTCTAGTCGCTTACTACGCTGCGACATGATCTCCCATTGAACAGCCAACCATGGAGTGCGCTCGCATGATTTTAGTAAAGCCAAACCGTAATGGCCTTATTGACCATCGACGATAAGTGAGAGACATACTTTAATATTCAATCAAACAAATTACCTCATTAGTTTCAAAGACGTGGTCAAGTGGTAAAAGATCAATTAGTGCGCAGTATGAGGCACTTTTTTCAAAGACATTACATTTTATTTTAAACAGTTGAACTCAAGTAAGCTATAACGGCACCAGGCCTACAATGCACTAAACCCGACTGTAGTAAGTTACACAAAAAAAGCATGTTTGTATTTGTATCATCAGCAAACATTAATACACCAGAGTTAGTAACAGCAGCTGAAATATCGTTTATAAACAGAATATTTTGCAAAGATCCAAGGTGACTTCCTTGGAAGCAATAAAACATTTGTTGACTTATTGGATTTACCTATTGAAATAAAAAAAAATGTAATGATGAATTTAAAATAAAACATGTAATTGTACAAAAATCAATGTTTATAAGGTACACAATTTGAATATTACTTGTTTATTTATTTGGATATTCAGGTTTTACTAAATTTTTGCACTACTACTTTGATGGCAAAATATTTATTTTAAATTTGTTAAAAATCTTTTAACAAGTTTTTAGATTGGATATATGATGCGCATGCATGCTCAATATTGCAATAAGAAATGAAAATTGTGCAGATTTATAAAAATTGATTTGTACTTGGCGTGCGTTTCTCATATTTAAATTATATTACGCTGATAATCTGACAATTACAGTAACAGATACAATGCCGAGTGAATAAGTTATTGCCGCAAAACAAAAGACAACAGAGAAACATTTAAACTCACAAACAATATATGTTAATATATTAATATATGTTGTGCGGACTCACTTTGTAAACCCTTACACAAATTATTCAACTTGTCAGTTGACTCAGCTGTGTTTCCTGGTATATGGAAGGAATCTTTTATTATTCCACTCCATAAAAATTCTTCCAAGTCCAACGTTAAAAACTATAGGGGGATATCTAAGCTGTCTGCCATTCCGAAAGTCTTTGAAAAAATTATTTGCACCCAATTGCAGCACTTATGTACTTCAATTTTATCCCCTTATCAACACGGTTTTGTTAGGCGAAGATCTACTACCACAAACCTTCTTGAGTTTACCTCACTAGTTATCAAAGGGTTTCAGGACAAAATGCAAACTGACGTCGTTTACACAGATTTTAGTAAGGCATTTGATTCTGTTAGTCATTCTTTGCTGCTTCAAAAATTAAATATTATTGGATTTCCAGCAAAACTCCTGTCGTGGCTTTCTGAGTACTTGTGTGGCCGAACACAAAAAGTAGTTTTTAAATCTTCTGTATCCAAATCTATTTTTGTTACCTCTGGTGTTCCTCAGGGGAGTCACATGGGACCATTGCTATTTAATCTATTTATTAACGATCTTCCTGCTGTTATTACTAACTCTCGTGTTTTTATGTTTGCTGATGATGTAAAGCTATGTTTCACCTATAATGATGATTCTCTATGTAACTTACTACAGTCGGACTTGGGTGCACTGTCGGCTTGGTGCCGTTATAACTTACTTAATTTAAATTGTTCAAAATGTAAAATCATGACTTTTTGTAGAGGTTCCCCTCATACTGCTCACTACGTGCTTGATGCTTCACCACTTGTCCGCGTTTTTGAATTTAAAGATTTAGGCATCATTCTGGATAGCAAATTAAAATTTGATTCTCACATATCGTCGATGGTCAATAAGGCCATAAATGTACTTGGATTCATCAAGCGGTGGTCAAAAGAGTTTGATGATCCCTACACCACTAAAACGCTATATACATCATTGGTACGCCCCATCCTGGAGTATGGATCTTGTGTGTGGTCCCCGCAATACGGGCTTCACCGGGATAGAATTGAGTCTGTGCAGAGGAAATTTCTTCTGTTTGCGCTCAGATGTTTTAACTGGGTTCCTGGAATAGACCTACCCCCCTATTCAAGTAGACTTCTTTTAATTAATCTTCCTTCCCTGTTGAACCGTAGAATTATGCATGGTGTAGTATTTGTCACTAATCTACTTAATGGTGAAATCGACTCATCAGTTCTTCTAAGTCGAATAAAATTAAATGTTCCCATTAGATCCACACGTAACTTTTTACCCCTCAGCCTCGATCGTTGCTCGAGTAACTATTTAATTCATGAACCATTTCGTGTGTTATGTTCTGACTATAACAAACTTTATTCTCTTGTCTCTTTGGAGACCTCGACTCCAGTACTAAAACGATCTATCCTTTCTGCCTTATCTAATCGTAACCACTAATCACTAATCTTCCACTGGTCTGATTGGGTTTTTCTGGGTTTTTCCCAATCCACGCAACAAATGTTGGACCAGTTATATTTATTTGGAATTTCCCAGAGCTTTAACGTTAACTTTTTAAATTTTTTATCTTAATTTTGAACTTTATTTCAGATATTATAATTATTTATTTTATACTATATTATTTTAATATTATAATTATAGTTAATTTTGATTTGTCAGCTGCTCATAGCCGACATTAAATAAATAAATAAATAAATAAATAAATAAAAACTATATATGTAAAAATAAACCGTAAATACGATTCGCATATCAGAAAATTGAAATGAACTAGACAAATTGTTAAAGAAAATTGCCTTGCAGTACAAAGCACAAAATTCTGGTTGACAAATTTACCATTAACATCTTGTTTGCGTTCAATGAAGTGCAAAACACAAATCATAAATAAAGTATGTCTAAAAAAAAGTATGATTTATTGATTTGAATGATTTTGTGGCAGTTTTCTTATGAATTTTATTGTTTTCCATGTTAGGTCAATGGCAAGGGTCAATTTTTTTGTATCTGTTTTGCAACGTTTTTCAAACACACACACACACACACATAAAAGTGAAAAGTGAAAGAGGTCATTCCAAACAAATATAAGGTTATGTTTTTGATGTGTTTTTTGGGTTGAGTTCATTTCTTTGAAAAAAATTTAGCAGTAAATGAAAAAGGAAATAAGAAATATGCTTGAAGCTAATTTGAATAACAGATTTTCTATAAAAATTTCTTGGGCATAATGTTAAGAAATATTTTTGTTAAAGTTTTGAACAGACAATTGTTCTTATTTATTTAGAAATCATTACTTAATAATAATACAAATAATTCATTGTCAAAAAAGCTTAAATTTAATACTCCAATAACACGTCCAAATAAGAAACATTGAGTTTTACTTACACTTTCTTATTGGGAAATATTTGTTTATTATCCTTTTCACCAAATAAGTAAGAAACTAAGTAAGTTACTAACTCTAAAACTTGTGGCTTGAAAACTTTTAAGATTTGCTGCACTCGAGTAAAACTTTTCTAATAAACAACTTAAAACTCAATTAATTTAATTGTAAAGATTTACATATGCAAAGTGGCCGGCGCAACTTCATTCGCAAAATAATACAAGAAATGCCAAGGAGCTTGTGAGTGGAAGATGGAAATAGGACAGAATTCTTTAAGGTTCCATCCCATAACCAACCAAGACAAAGGCAAGTACAAACCCCAAAAAGTGTTTAATCATAACATCATATTTACAAGAATGCCTGTATGTTGTGCAATAAAATAAATGAATATAAAAAACTTAAGCTTGTAAAACCCACATAGCAAAATCTTTGCAGAAAAACTTGGCACTCATAAAGGAAAGCTGAGGTTTTTGAGTTTCTTTTTATTTATATATGTTTTTTATGTATTTAATTTTATTGAATTTCGTGTGGAAAACAACAATCATGTTCAGTCTTGACAAAATGTTGCACATGTGGTCAAAAAAAGGACAATAAAAACAAGAAGAAATTCCGACTTGAGCCAAGCATCACCAGCATCAACATAACTCGGACGCATACTGCGCACGTGCTGGGTTCAACTTGCAGTCTGTGGCAAGTGGCATGATGCACATTTTGATCCCCAGACCCTTTCGTCTTAGCCGCATGAAAACACTTGTCCAATATTCTGGCTCACATTTCAATAGAAATTGTGTGACAACTATTCAAAGAAATATGTGCACTCTATTAGAGTTTGTTTTTGGGGCGAGAGCTCAATTTGTGCAATTGATTTCTTAACTTGTTTTTTGGATTGAATTTTATCGTGTTGCAAAAACCATTGCAATTCGCGGAAACAATCTGTATCATTCAGCCTAATTCATTCTTTTTCAAGCTACAATATCAATAGCAATATAACAGCAATATACATTTGGTTCGGGGAAATGAAAATGATTAATCCTTTTTGTAGAATTAATTCGCTGTATTATATGTTAATCAATTGTCTAAAGAAATTTTAAGATTAATAGGCATATTTAACAATCTCATGTTTTTGACCAAAACTCGAATTTTCTCTGCTTTAACTTAAATTGTATTCAGCTACTATTTGTATGAAACTTTGCTGTCCTATTTCAAGCTTCACTCTCTATTATTATATTATAATTTATAGCTGAATGTTAAAGCCTTTTTTGCTTCTGAGTATCATTTATTGATATGTTTAAGTTGAAACCGATTCAAAGAAACAATTCGTTTCATTTTGTTTTTCGTGTCTCAAAGAATTCACACAAATTGTTTGAAATCCTAGAGCCGTGTAAGGTTTAATAGATTTACAAAGTTAAATGTGGAATGGCTTTGAGCTTTAATTCCAAAAAAAATACAATTGCATTTGAGTAAAAAACAAGTAGACCCTAGAGTTGGCGTTCACTTCTTCTTAGATGTATTAAAATTTTTGTTAGCACCTATAAAATAAATATAAATTCTTATGCGAGTTTTGAGCCTTTGCATTTAATGGTTCGCTTAACATAATGAGCACAGACTGTGTTTCCTATACAATTTCGGGTTTTCATTTGGGACAGTCCATTAAACTAAACTGCGGGACACGAATAATTTTTAAGTGCATTTTAACGGGTATTTGAATACAGTTAACTTTTTTCATATATATTTCGTGAATGACTCCACACACAAGCTGTCTACGTTTCCGGTCGATTCATTATTCATAAGCTGCAGCATAATTTTGAACTAAATGAATCTGCAGAATAGCCAAACGGGCTGCACATAAATAAACAATCATAATAGATAAGAATGTAATATGTTATAAGACTAAATGATATCCTGGACAAGTGCGTTATGTATCTCCTACAAACTATAGCTGCAATTTTTGTTAACATGATCCTAAAAATACATAAATCAAATAGAACAAATATTTAATTGCCTGTGTAAACCTAATTTTCATATGTTAACGGAGTATGTTTCCTCGATGTTGAGGTTGGCTCGCACTGCAAATGAATTATGTACACACATGTTTCTACTATGGTAACAAATTCTACATGTGTAATGTAAATGTACTGGTTTAAAATCTAGAATTACTTTGTGCACTGCCCAGCGCATTGTTAATGCTTTTTGGTTTGAAAATATACGAGCTGTAAATGTTAAATGCACCAAATTAGAAGCTTAAGCTGCCTCAAAATGCGTTATTTATTAAGTTTGATATTTGCCAAAATATTTTTTAAATGCTTTCAGTTATGAGGAGAACGTTAACAGAACTTATTTAAACAAAATATTTTATATATTGAAAAATATAAGATCTACCATATATTAACTTTTGAAAAATCAAAGAAACTTGAACACAAGTTATTTTAAAATTAAGTATTGTAGCTTTTACTTTTATTTGACAACTCACACACGTCGAGTCTATGCCATGCTGATTGCTTTTAGTTGGTACCAAAAGGACATCAGCAAAAAACTAATTGCAGAGACAGTTCAGTAGCCGCAATTGCCACAAAACTCCGTGGATTTATGCACCTGACAGTGCCGGCCAAAAGTTTGACAAGCAATCGATGGGCTAGCATGGAACGCAGTTTTGTGGCAATTCACCAAATATAACTAAATGATTACGTGACATACTTATGTTCTAATGAAGGTGCAATAATCAAGATAATCAAATCAAAGTCTTTAAATATATCGATAAATATGAAAAATGGTTTAAGAATCGAATAGTGAAGGTATATAAAATTTTTAATGTAATTGTCGTACCAAAGGTTAAGAAGGTATCTTTGTCTATGAGAGGGACAGATAAAGCGCGATGATTGGATATCTTTGCTTTCTGGTGGCAGGGAAATCGATAGCTAAAAATTTATAAAATCACACATGTTTCCCACAATTTAACAGCACGAGTTTCCAAATTTTTTAAAATAATGCTATTGGTGCCGCCAAAGAACAGATGCATCAGCTGATGCCAAACCTGATACATTAGAAAAATCTTTGCTTTAGATATATGTATATGTATTTTTAATTTTTTGAGTTAAAGAGTAAATTGGTTTTGTGTAATATCCGTCACGATGTCTGCCCTTCTGTCCACCTGTATTAAAGCTATTTCTATGGACAAAATTGTTAGGAAGATTGATGGAAACGAACCCCAAGAACTGCAGAACCACCCAATTGTACACCAGATGATTTTGCTCACTGCTTCACTCACCCCTGACATTTGTTGTTGTTGTCGCTGCTCATATTTAAAGAGCAACCGAATATGATGCAAAGTTTAACTCGAAGTAAGACAGCACAGACATACAGCTAACTTTTTCATATGCGTGCCAAGGATATTAACTAAGTGAGCTACTGATTCCAAATTCTCTTTCTTCCCCATATCTTCGAGTCAGATGCTTAGCTCAACTTAGTACTTGCCCATATGTTTTAAAGCTTGTGCTCGTGAACTTTGATGCTGGATTTTGGGAGTGACAATTTGCCATTTGCCTGATAAAGTTCTATGCCGCAGATTATGTTTGTGATTTTATTTAAATTTGGCAGACATTTTAATTGACAGATTATGGCCCAATTTTAAGCCAAACGGATGATGCGAAAACCATCAACAAAATATTGAAATAAGACTAGTTTTCATATAATTTATTGTAACACTTTAAAATAGCTTTGTCCGTAAGCATTTAACTTATGAATTTAAAGCTTTTTATATTATAGAAAAATTTAACAAAGTAAACATTCAAATAACATGATGAATGAAGGATCGATTCAAAGTATTTCTATTTATGTAACGACAGGTTTTGATGGCTTACATAAATTATTATTTTATATATATATTTAATCTGCAATTTAATTTTATCTCATGGAATTCTTTTAAGCTACATTATAAATATTAAGTTAATATGATAAATATCATACTTGAAAAATATTAAACTTTTTTTAGTAATATCATTTTTATTTTCAATTTAAATTTAAAACATATTTTTAGTTTAATCCCAGGGAACACTTATAAACTAATTAAATTGCAACAACATTGAACAAATTATGAATTTAACAAAAAAATAATTTCATAATTCAAAACTAAAATGTTTAGTTTAAAGAGGTTTTTGTTAAATTCACCTGTACTATTGCATTTTCAGAAGTTTCTAAAGTGTGGGAACTATCTAAACTATTGGCATGATTACAGAAACTTTGATAAGATTGATTTTTTTCATATGTGAATAACTTGAATGGATGATCTTTGCCAGCGACTCCAATTGAGACTCGCCATTGTTCGGATTTGGATAGAACTTGACTAATTGACTTTATACCATGGCTGATAAGTGCGTCCTTGGAGCAATACGGAAATTAGTTTTGCAGCAATCCTAATAGGTGTGCCAACCTTGGGATCGACCTCCCATGGCCATTGCCTTGCAGCTGAAAACATTGGCTGATGGCATTACCTGACAAATATGGCTGCCCTCTTCATCATAACCGGCTAGCAGAAGCCCTACTCCATAGGGTCTACGATCATAGCGTTGGGTAATCGTCTGCATCTTAATGCCCAGATGGTTGACCTATTTGCGAATGGGAAACGACGTATGATATGAGTGCGTAAATGCTAAGCACTCTAAGCGCAGATATGAGGCCAAAAGGGTAGCATAGGCTGATAGACCCGATATAGATATGCCCACATGACTGTCAATGGATATGATATTTTTCTCGATGGATTGCTTGTGAAGAGTCAAGAAAACAGCAAAGTCTGCACTCTTAAAGCTAACTATGGCTGTACCCGGGTTAACCGCCTTTATTGCGCACTCAACCTAAAAGAGGCGACCCTAAGCACTCCCGAGGGACAAAAAAGTTAACTGTTTGCCAAGTAGTGTGAATGTGGCGTTAACTCCTTGGTCTGGTTTATAATAATTAGTTGTATGTCAACTTTTAACACATACATCAGCTGTCTTCTTATTATTCGGTAGTCAGTAAACGTGTGAAATAATCTCAATTATTTCGTCGAAAGGAAGAACAATGTAATTAAACTCGTGTTAATTAAAAGCAATAAACAAAATATAGGGATCACTTGTCCGGTGTTTCTGTACTTTTTTTCCCAAACGGGCTATACATTTAACTACTTATTTATGTGTGTATATTGTGGATTCGAGAAGAGGTTGAAAAATAAATCAAAATGTTGTTTCGAAAATAATTTTGGGAATAAGCATCGTTTGGATGGGAACTTATGTCTTCTAAAAAAAGTCAGAGCGAACAGCAAATAATATGCAATACAAACTTGTTTATTCTATAATTTGTATACCCATAAAACGGGTAAAACAGGGTATAATGGTTTTGTGCAAAAGTATGTAACAGTTAGAAGGAAGCATCTCCGACCTAATAAAGTATATAAATTCTTGATCAGAATCAATAGCCGAGTCGATTTGGCCATGTTCGTCTGTTCGTCCGTCTGTCCATCTGTATGAACGCGTCGATCTCAGAGACTACAAGAATATGAGTTCTCCTATTCCATGAGCAGAACAAGTTCTTTTCAAATGATCGATTACTGTTCTGCTTTCCGATATACACATGGAATCGATTACAAAATAATATCGAATTGGGATAATTAAAAAATGGGTGTTCAAATAATGGGTAACGATATAACTTTTCTCAAAATCTTATCTAAACCCGTAAAGTTAAGCTAGTTTTAAGTTTTGGTTCAATTGATCATTATTTGAAGCATACTTTTAGGGCGCAAGAAG
>JAWNNU010001009.1:0-101270 GCA_035044585.1 Scaptomyza polygonia
CAAAATAAATTATCAAATAGTAATGTTTTGTTTGCATTTTTCATTACAAAAAACAAATTTCGTTTCACATTTCTTTAAGCTGTAAAGACTTAAATTTATCGGAAAAGGATACAATTAAAACTATTATTAAATTCTAGAGAGCCCATTTGGGACTATTAGAGTAAGCCTATATAAATATGTATACTGAGGTTTATTAAAGTAAAACATAATGATAAATTGGCACAAATAAACATAAATATAAAAAAAAAAAAATTATGGAAACCGAAAACAAACCTTTCTTGAAATTTATGGAAACAACACTCAATCTTCAATTAAAATCGCCTATCGCATCCATAACCATTAAAAGCACAAGCAGTAATATGGGTTTCAGCAGACATATTGATGTCGAATGCCACACCTACTTATCTTATTTTTCAATCCTCAAACCAATAATTTTACTCGATACCGAAGGTTAAGAGTATATTGGGTTTGTGCAATGTCCGTCATGTTGTCTGTCCGTCCGTATGCTCGCAACTTTTTTCCACACCCTTCAAGTTAGAGACTTCAAACTTTGCAAATGTCTTTTTCTATGGCATAGTAAATTCAAGTGTCAAGATTGGAGTTCTACGATAACTAGGGGCCTGGAAAATCGATAAGCAAGATAACTCAAAATCGACAAGGCCATCTATTTCGCACGCTCTTACAGCTAGAACTACCAAATTTGAGGAGAAGATAGCTACTAACAACGTCCAAAAAACTGCAGCCACGCCCACCCCATCCACCCCCAGCCCCCCGCAGCTTAAAAACAAAAATGCCTATATCAGTTTTTGAGCTAGAGCCACCAAATTTGGTGCCAAGATAGGTGTTGACGACATCCACCCAAATTCATAACTTTGGATGCCACGCCCATCCATACGGCCCTATCCACCCCAACGCTACGCTAAAAACGGTAGCGCGTGTATCTTTCACAGTGTTTAAGCTAGAGTCACCAAATTTGGTAGCATGATAACTGTTTATGACCCCAAAAAACTGCATCAAAGTTTTTGAACAGCGCCATGTTTTACTTGCTTTGAGCTAAATCACCACCTTTGGTAGGAGGATAGCAATTGACATTATGCACAGATCTGCAGCAAAAGCTTTGATGCCATGACCCCCCCCATACCACCACCAGCCAGCCTTCCCATACATTTTACTAGCTTTGAGCTAGAGTCAAGAAATTTGGTATAAGGATAGCAGTTGACATCCCACAAAGATCTGCAGCAAAACTTTGGATGCCACGCCCCCAGCCTACTTTTCCATACCTTTAACTAGCTTTCAGCTAGTCACCAAATTTGGAAGGAATGTAGCTGTTTTGCATTACCATCTGCATCAGACTATTTTTGTGGATGCGTACACTCCTGCCGTATCCGCACCCCATTGCAATCCGGTCTCTTTTTGTCTGTTTTATTACTGGTATCGAGTATACCACATTTGGTTGCGTCCGACTGCAACGTTTATACTTGTTTTTAATATGAAGCAGTAATGAATAGAACAAAATACGTTAAAAATAACATAAGTAAACGTTGAAAAAATTATTTTAATTTAAATTGACATTTTATTCTGTTTTCAAGCACTGGTATAACGGTGTTGTATTTAAAATTACAATGAGGGTGTTCATTTGTCGTTTTAAAGTGGCAAAGCGTAAAATTGCAAACTCAAAAGTGTAAAAATAAAACAAAGTAACGGACAGCCCAAGGCATACTTAAGTATGTGTGTGTTAGATCAGACGGGCGCACAGGTTACCCGTACAATACGTCTTTCCTTGTGCAACAAAAATTATGAAGCGGTAGCCTGATAACAACAACCACATAAGCATCTCTGATGTAAATAATACAGACAAAAGAATATAAATATAAATATGATATAATTTATTAAATAAAAATTTCTTCATAATTTAATCTAAAATTTTATTTTTGTTTTATTTTATTTCATGCAATAACTTTGTTACTGTTCAGAAGTTGCGAAAATCAGGGATGCCACCGTAAAGACGAATTATCGATAGTTTAGTTCCCGATAGTTTATATGATACTTTTGCACGGACATATTAATTGCTTTGGTGCAAAACCATAATTAAATGTGCAACAAAAACAATACAACATGATTTCGAAAACTAGCAAGCAAATTTCTGAACTTATAACATTGGGGTAAACATATTTAATTGTGATATAATTGTTTGGAGCATGGCGCTTAAGCTGAGCGTGTTCATCTACACCCGTGGCACGTAAGAATTTATGTATGAAAATTTCATTATGCCCGAATATCTTAATGAAATTTCAACATTTAGAAGCTATCAGTTATGACCGAATATATTTCAAACGAAAGGAAATCAAGTCTATTTTCTATTAAATAAAATTAAATCGATTCTATGGTTGTTTTTTGAGCGATTGAAAAAAAGTAGTGATTTTTGCACGGATTTTTGCCTTAAAAAGTTTTATATTTGGCACAAGTATTAAAAAATTTGATTTCATTGATTGATTATTGAGATAGCTAGATCAATTTAAAGTCTTCAAAATGAAGCAAAACTTTGCACATTTTTGGTCTCATTTTAATAGTAAATGTAATCACTACATTTATATGTATAATTTAAAATAAAGTTTGAAGCCTTGGCTTTAAAATGAAATTAATTTGAGGAAAACATATCTAATAGTTCATGAGCAACGAGCGATTTTGTGAAGTAACCATATTACAACAACGACTTTTTTTTGGATAGCACACTCATTACCGAAAGGTAAGCCGTATTCTACGTCAAAATACATGAGAAAAAGATTACGACGTTTTTAATACCTCTGGGTATGTCAAAAAATAACTGTCGTAAATTGCAAAAAGAATCGAGTAAAAATTTTTGATATCGAGCATATTTCGATATTTTGGTCAAAAAAAACTTAGGTCACATTCTACCTATTTAACCTTTAATGCGCACATATATCATGATTGAATATTTCGAATTTCCAACATGTGTCCCTTGCACTCTCGGTTGGGCTACCTGTATGACCCTAATTGCGCATATGGCATTTTTATAATTTATCTAATTCATAGCTAAATAGTAACGAATCAAGGTTTCGTATTTACATAAATAACAGCAGGTCAAAACAACTGTTTTACGACAACAATTACAACTGTCAAGTAAAAAAGAGCTGCTTACTTGCTCGTGTGTCTTAATCTTTTCAACTTTACAAGGTCTAGTGAATACCCCAAATGTTTTGCTCATTTCTTTTTCATTGTTTTGTCATTACGTCTTTTTTGTTGGATAACTTTAGCGGCCGTGTTAGACACACTGCCCGTAGGTCAAGCCGAAAGCACAGACCACTGATATTTTTTTTAAAATATTGAAGGTTTTTAAAGGATGTGAATATTAATAGCGTTAAATGTCTGTTCATTGTTTAACTAAACCTTAAAAATAATTTATTGCTTAAGGTATTGCTTTTAAGATTTAGTTTCCACATTTTTATACTCGACACCGAAGGTAAGTTAGAGACTTACAACTTTGCAAATTCTTTATCTATGGCATATTAAATTAAAGTTTCAAGATTGGAGTTCTACGATAACTAGGGGGCTGGCAAATCGATAATCTCGATAACGCAAAATCGATAGATCCAGCTATTTCGCAAGCCCTTACAGCTAGAACTACCAAATTTGGGAGAAAATAGCTACTACCAATCCCCAAAATACTGCATCAAAAATTTAGGAGCCACGCCCACCCATTCCGCCCCCAGCCCCCCGCAGTATAACTCTAAAAATGCTCATATCTTCTACAGTTTTTGAGCTAGACCCATCAAATTGGGTGCCAAGATAGGTGTTGACGATCCCCAACCAAATTCATAAAAACTTTGGATGCCACGCCCATTTATACTGCCCTATCCGCCCTTAACCACCCCAACGCTTCGCTAAAAACGGTAGTGCGTGTATCTTCCATAGTGTCACAAAATTTGGAAGGAAGATAACAGGTAACGACCCCCCAAAAACTGCATCAAAGTTTTGGAGCCCTACCTACCCATTCAGCCCCCAGCCCTCGCAGCTTAAAAACAGAAATGCTTAAATCTTTTACAGTTTTTGAGTTAGAGCCACCAAATTTTGTACCAAAAATAGGTGATTATAGCCCCCAAAAAAATGCATAAAAACTTTGGGTGCCACGCCAATCCATACTGCCCAAGCTGCCCCAATCCGCCCCAATGCTTCACTAAAAACGGGAATGCGTGTATTTTCCAAAGCGTTAAAGCTAGAGTCACCAAATTTGGTAGGAAAATAGCTATTAACGATTCCCAAAAAACTGCATCAAAAATTTGGAGCCACGCCCCTCCCGTTCCCGAGCCCCCCTCGATAAGCAAGATAACTCAAAATCGACAAGGCCATCTATTTCGCACGCTCTTACAGCTAGAACTACCAAATTTGAGGAGAAGATAGCTACTAACAACGTCCAAAAAACTGCAGCCACGCCCACCCCATCCACCCCCAGCCCCCCGCAGCTTAAAAACAAAAATGCCTATATCAGTTTTTGAGCTAGAGCCACCAAATTTGGTGCCAAGATAGGTGTTGACGACATCCACCCAAATTCATAACTTTGGATGCCACGCCCATCCATACGGCCCTATCCACCCCAACGCTACGCTAAAAACGGTAGCGCGTGTATCTTTCACAGTGTTTAAGCTAGAGTCACCAAATTTGGTAGCATGATAACTGTTTATGACCCCAAAAAACTGCATCAAAGTTTTTGAACAGCGCCATGTTTTACTTGCTTTGAGCTAAATCACCACCTTTGGTAGGAGGATAGCAATTGACATTATGCACAGATCTGCAGCAAAAGCTTTGATGCCATGACCCCCCCCATACCACCACCAGCCAGCCTTCCCATACATTTTACTAGCTTTGAGCTAGAGTCAAGAAATTTGGTATAAGGATAGCAGTTGACATCCCACAAAGATCTGCAGCAAAACTTTGGATGCCACGCCCCCAGCCTACTTTTCCATACCTTTAACTAGCTTTCAGCTAGTCACCAAATTTGGAAGGAATGTAGCTGTTTTGCATTACCATCTGCATCAGACTATTTTTGTGGATGCGTACACTCCTGCCGTATCCGCACCCCATTGCAATCCGGTCTCTTTTTGTCTGTTTTATTACTGGTATCGAGTATACCACATTTGGTTGCGTCCGACTGCAACGTTTATACTTGTTTTTAATATGAAGCAGTAATGAATAGAACAAAATACGTTAAAAATAACATAAGTAAACGTTGAAAAAATTATTTTAATTTAAATTGACATTTTATTCTGTTTTCAAGCACTGGTATAACGGTGTTGTATTTAAAATTACAATGAGGGTGTTCACTTGTCGTTTTAAAGTGGCAAAGCGTAAAATTGCAAACTCAAAAGTGTAAAAATAAAACAAAGTAACGGACAGCCCAAGGCATACTTAAGTATGTGTGTGTTAGATCAGACGGGCGCACAGGTTACCCGTACAATACGTCTTTCCTTGTGCAACAAAAATTATGAAGCGATAGCCTGATAACAACAACCACATAGATGTTTTATTTTAACTGTGTTTGTTGTCATTTGGCTATAATTTAACTTTTTACTGCAACACTGGTAAGCATCTCTGATGTAAATAATACAGACAAAAGAATATAAATATAAATATGATATAATTTATTAAATCAAAATTTCTTCATAATTTAATCTAAAATTTTATTTTTGTTTTATTTTATTTCATGCAATAACTTTGTTACTGTTCAGAAGTTGCGAAAATCAGGGATGCCGCCGTAAAGACGAATTATCGATAGTTTAGTTCCCGATAGTTTATATGATACTTTTGCACGGACATATTAATTGCTTTGGTGCAAAACCATAATTAAATGTGCAACAAAAACAATACAACATGATTTCGAAAACTAGCAAGCAAATTTCTGAACTTATAACATTGGGGTAAACATATTTAATTGTGATATAATTGTTTGGAGCATGGCGCTTAAGCTGAGCGTGTTCATCTACACCCGTGGCACGTAAGAATTTATGTATGAAAATTTCATTATGCCCGAATATCTTAATGAAATTTCAACATTTAGAAGCTATCAGTTATGACCGAATATATTTCAAACGAAAGGAAATCAAGTCTATTTTCTATTAAATAAAATTAAATCGATTCTATGGTTGTTTTTTGAGCGATTGAAAAAAAGTAGTGATTTTTGCACGGATTTTTGCCTTAAAAAGTTTTATATTTGGCACAAGTATTAAAAAATTTGATTTCATTGATTGATTATTGAGATAGCTAGATCAATTTAAAGTCTTCAAAATGAAGCAAAACTTTGCACATTTTTGGTCTCATTTTAATAGTAAATGTAATCACTACATTTATATGTATAATTTAAAATAAAGTTTGAAGCCTTGGCTTTAAAATGAAATTAATTTGAGGAAAACATATCTAATAGTTCATGAGCAACGAGCGATTTTGTGAAGTAACCATATTACAACAACGACTTTTTTTTGGATAGCACACTCATTACCGAAAGGTAAGCCGTATTCTACGTCAAAATACATGAGAAAAAGATTACGACGTTTTTAATACCTCTGGGTATGTCAAAAAATAACTGTCGTAAATTGCAAAAAGAATCGAGTAAAAATTTTTGATATCGAGCATATTTCGATATTTTGGTCAAAAAAAACTTAGGTCACATTCTACCTATTTAACCTTTAATGCGCACATATATCATGATTGAATATTTCGAATTTCCAACATGTGTCCCTTGCACTCTCGGTTGGGCTACCTGTATGACCCTAATTGCGCATATGGCATTTTTATAATTTATCTAATTCATAGCTAAATAGTAACGAATCAAGGTTTCGTATTTACATAAATAACAGCAGGTCAAAACAACTGTTTTACGACAACAATTACAACTGTCAAGTAAAAAAGAGCTGCTTACTTGCTCGTGTGTCTTAATCTTTTCAACTTTACAAGGTCTAGTGAATACCCCAAATGTTTTGCTCATTTCTTTTTCATTGTTTTGTCATTACGTCTTTTTTGTTGGATAACTTTAGCGGCCGTGTTAGACACACTGCCCGTAGGTCAAGCCGAAAGCACAGACCACTGATATTTTTTTTAAAATATTGAAGGTTTTTAAAGGATGTGAATATTAATAGCGTTAAATGTCTGTTCATTGTTTAACTAAACCTTAAAAATAATTTATTGCTTAAGGTATTGCTTTTAAGATTTAGTTTCCACATTTTTATACTCGACACCGAAGGTAAGTTAGAGACTTACAACTTTGCAAATTCTTTATCTATGGCATATTAAATTAAAGTTTCAAGATTGGAGTTCTACGATAACTAGGGGGCTGGCAAATCGATAATCTCGATAACGCAAAATCGATAGATCCAGCTATTTCGCAAGCCCTTACAGCTAGAACTACCAAATTTGGGAGAAAATAGCTACTACCAATCCCCAAAATACTGCATCAAAAATTTAGGAGCCACGCCCACCCATTCCGCCCCCAGCCCCCCGCAGTATAACTCTAAAAATGCTCATATCTTCTACAGTTTTTGAGCTAGACCCATCAAATTGGGTGCCAAGATAGGTGTTGACGATCCCCAACCAAATTCATAAAAACTTTGGATGCCACGCCCATTTATACTGCCCTATCCGCCCTTAACCACCCCAACGCTTCGCTAAAAACGGTAGTGCGTGTATCTTCCATAGTGTCACAAAATTTGGAAGGAAGATAACAGGTAACGACCCCCCAAAAACTGCATCAAAGTTTTGGAGCCCTACCTACCCATTCAGCCCCCAGCCCTCGCAGCTTAAAAACAGAAATGCTTAAATCTTTTACAGTTTTTGAGTTAGAGCCACCAAATTTTGTACCAAAAATAGGTGATTATAGCCCCCAAAAAAATGCATAAAAACTTTGGGTGCCACGCCAATCCATACTGCCCAAGCTGCCCCAATCCGCCCCAATGCTTCACTAAAAACGGGAATGCGTGTATTTTCCAAAGCGTTAAAGCTAGAGTCACCAAATTTGGTAGGAAAATAGCTATTAACGATTCCCAAAAAACTGCATCAAAAATTTGGAGCCACGCCCCTCCCGTTCCCGAGCCCCCCTCGATAAGCAAGATAACTCAAAATCGACAAGGCCATCTATTTCGCACGCTCTTACAGCTAGAACTACCAAATTTGAGGAGAAGATAGCTACTAACAACGTCCAAAAAACTGCAGCCACGCCCACCCCATCCACCCCCAGCCCCCCGCAGCTTAAAAACAAAAATGCCTATATCAGTTTTTGAGCTAGAGCCACCAAATTTGGTGCCAAGATAGGTGTTGACGACATCCACCCAAATTCATAACTTTGGATGCCACGCCCATCCATACGGCCCTATCCACCCCAACGCTACGCTAAAAACGGTAGCGCGTGTATCTTTCACAGTGTTTAAGCTAGAGTCACCAAATTTGGTAGCATGATAACTGTTTATGACCCCAAAAAACTGCATCAAAGTTTTTGAACAGCGCCATGTTTTACTTGCTTTGAGCTAAATCACCACATTTGGTAGGAGGATAGCAATTGACATTATGCACAGATATGCAGCAAAAGCTTTGATGCCATGACCCCCCCCATACCACCACCAGCCAGCCTTCCCATACATTTTACTAGCTTTGAGCTAGAGTCAAGAAATTTGGTATAAGGATAGCAGTTGACATCCCACAAAGATCTGCAGCAAAACTTTGGATGCCACGCCCCCAGCCTACTTTTCCATACCTTTAACTAGCTTTCAGCTAGAGTCACCAAATTTGGAAGGAATGTAGCTGTTTTGCATTACCATCTGCATCAGACTATTTTTGTGGATGCGTACACTCCTGCCGTATCCGCACCCCATTGCAATCCGGTCTCTTTTTGTCTGTTTTATTACTGGTATCGAGTATACCATATATTGGTTGCGTCCGACTGCAACGTTTATACTTGTTTTTAATATGAAGCAGTAATGAATAGAACAAAATACGTTAAAAATAACATAAGTAAACGTTGAAAAAATTATTTTAATTTTAATTGACATTTTATTCTGTTTTCAAGCACTGGTATAACGGTGTTGTATTTAAAATTACAATGAGGGTGTTCACTTGTCGTTTTAAAGTGGCAAAGCGTAAAATTGCAAACTCAAAAGTGTAAAAATAAAACAAAGTAACGGACAGCCCAAGGCATACTTAAGTATGTGTGTGTTAGATCAGACGGGCGCACAGGTTACCCGTACAATACGTCTTTCCTTGTGCAACAAAAATTATGAAGCGATAGCCTGATAACAACAACCACATAGATGTTTTATTTTAACTGTGTTTGTTGTCATTTGGCTATAATTTAACTTTTTACTGCAACACTGGTAAGCATCTCTGATGTAAATAATACAGACAAAAGAATATAAATATAAATATGATATAATTTATTGAATCAAAATTTCTTCATAATTTAATCTAAAATTTTATTTTTGTTTTATTTTATTTCATGCAATAACTTTGTTACTGTTCAGAAGTTGCGAAAATCAGGGATGCCGCCGTAAAGACGAATTATCGATAGTTTAGTTCCCGATAGTTTATATGATACTTTTGCACGGACATATTAATTGCTTTGGTGCAAAACCATAATTAAATGTGCAACAAAAACAATACAACATGATTTCGAAAACTAGCAAGCAAATTTCTGAACTTATAACATTGGGGTAAACATATTTAATTGTGATATAATTGTTTGGAGCATGGCGCTTAAGCTGAGCGTGTTCATCTACACCCGTGGCACGTAAAAATTTATGTATGAAAATTTCATTATGCCCGAATATTTTAATGAAATTTTAACATTTAGAAGCTATCAGTTATGACCGAATATATTTCAAACGAAAGGAAATCAAGTCTATTTTCTATTAAATAAAATTAAATCGATTCTATGGTTGTTTTTTGAGCGATTTGCAATTGAAAAAAAGTAGTGATTTTTGCACTGATTTTTGCCTTAAAAAGTTTTATATTTGGCACAAGTATTAAAAAATTTGATTTCATTGATTGATTATTGAGATAGCTAGATCAATTTAAAGTCTTCAAAATGAAGCAAAACTTTGCACATTTTTGGTCTCATTTTAATAGTAAATGTAATCACTATATTTATATGTATAATTTAAAATAAAGTTTGAAGCCTTGGCTTTAAAATGAAATTAATTTGAGGAAAACATATCTAATAGTTCATGAGCAACGAGCGATTTTGTGAAGTAACCATATTACAACAACGACTTTTTTTTGGATAGCACACTCATTACCGAAAGGTAAGCCGTATTCTACGTCAAAATACATGAGAAAAAGATTACGACGTTTTTAATACCTCTGGGTATGTCAAAAAATAACTGTCGTAAATTGCAAAAAGAATCGAGTAAAAATTTTTGATATCGAGCATATTTCGATATTTTGGTCAAAAAAAACTTAGGTCACATTCTACCTATTTAACCTTTAATGCGCACATATATCATGATTGAATATTTCGAATTTCCAACATGTGTCCCTTGCACTCTCGGTTGGGCTACCTGTATGACCCTAATTGCGCATATGGCATTTTTATAATTTATCTAATTCATAGCTAAATAGTAACGAATCAAGGTTTCGTATTTACATAAATAACAGCAGGTCAAAACAACTGTTTTACGACAACAATTACAACTGTCAAGTAAAAAAGAGCTGCTTACTTGCTCGTGTGTCTTAATCTTTTCAACTTTACAAGGTCTAGTGAATACCCCAAATGTTTTGCTCATTTCTTTTTCATTGTTTTGTCATTACGTCTTTTTTGTTGGATAACTTTAGCGGCCGTGTTAGACACACTGCCCGTAGGTCAAGCCGAAAGCACAGACCACTGATATTTTTTTAAAATATTGAAGGTTTTTAAAGGATGTGAATATTAATAGCGTTAAATGTCTGTTCATTGTTTAACTAAACCTTAAAAATAATTTATTGCTTAAGGTATTGCTTTTAAGATTTAGTTTCCACATTTTTATACTCGACACCGAAGGTAAGTTAGAGACTTACAACTTTGCAAATTCTTTATCTATGGCATATTAAATTAAAGTTTCAAGATTGGAGTTCTACGATAACTAGGGGGCTGGCAAATCGATAATCTCGATAACGCAAAATCGATAGATCCAGCTATTTCGCAAGCCCTTACAGCTAGAACTACCAAATTTGGGAGAAAATAGCTACTATCAATCCCCAAAATACTGCATCAAAAATTTAGGAGCCACGCCCACCCATTCCGCCCCCAGCCCCCCGCAGTATAACTCTAAAAATGCTCATATCTTCTACAGTTTTTGAGCTAGACCCATCAAATTGGGTGCCAAGATAGGTGTTGACGATCCCCAACCAAATTCATAAAAACTTTGGATGCCACGCCCATTTATACTGCCCTATCCGCCCTTAACCACCCCAACGCTTCGCTAAAAACGGTAGTGCGTGTATCTTTCATAGTGTCACAAAATTTGGAAGGAAGATAACAGGTAACGACCCCCCAAAAACTGCATCAAAGTTTTGGAGCCCTACCTACCCATTCAGCCCCCAGCCCTCGCAGCTTAAAAACAGAAATGCTTAAATCTTTTACAGTTTTTGAGTTAGAGCCACCAAATTTTGTACCAAAAATAGGTGATTATAGCCCCCAAAAAAATGCATAAAAACTTTGGGTGCCACGCCAATCCATACTGCCCAAGCTGCCCCAATCCGCCCCAATGCTTCACTAAAAACGGGAATGCGTGTATTTTCCAAAGCGTTAAAGCTAGAGTCACCAAATTTGGTAGGAAAATAGCTATTAACGATTCCCAAAAAACTGCATCAAAAATTTGGAGCCACGCCCCTCCCGTTCCCGAGCCCCCCTCGATAAGCAAGATAACTCAAAATCGACAAGGCCATCTATTTCGCACGCTCTTACAGCTAGAACTACCAAATTTGAGGAGAAGATAGCTACTAACAACGTCCAAAAAACTGCAGCCACGCCCACCCCATCCACCCCCAGCCCCCCGCAGCTTAAAAACAAAAATGCCTATATCAGTTTTTGAGCTAGAGCCACCAAATTTGGTGCCAAGATAGGTGTTGACGACATCCACCCAAATTCATAACTTTGGATGCCACGCCCATCCATACGGCCCTATCCACCCCAACGCTACGCTAAAAACGGTAGCGCGTGTATCTTTCACAGTGTTTAAGCTAGAGTCACCAAATTTGCTAGCATGATAACTGTTTATGACCCCAAAAAACTGCATCAAAGTTTTTGAACAGCGCCATGTTTTACTTGCTTTGAGCTAAATCACCACATTTGGTAGGAGGATAGCAATTGACATTATGCACAGATCTGCAGCAAAAGCTTTGATGCCATGACCCCCCCCATACCACCACCAGCCAGCCTTCCCATACATTTTACTAGCTTTGAGCTAGAGTCAAGAAATTTGGTATAAGGATAGCAGTTGACATCCCACAAAGATCTGCAGCAAAACTTTGGATGCCACGCCCCCAGCCTACTTTTCCATACCTTTAACTAGCTTTCAGCTAGAGTCACCAAATTTGGAAGGAATGTAGCTGTTTTGCATTACCATCTGCATCAGACTATTTTTGTGGATGCGTACACTCCTGCCGTATCCGCACCCCATTGCAATCCGGTCTCTTTTTGTCTGTTTTATTACTGGTATCGAGTATACCACATTTGGTTGCGTCCGACTGCAACGTTTATACTTGTTTTTAATATGAAGCAGTAATGAATAGAACAAAATACGTTAAAAATAACATAAGTAAACGTTGAAAAAATTATTTTAATTTAAATTGACATTTTATTCTGTTTTCAAGCACTGGTATAACGGTGTTGTATTTAAAATTACAATGAGGGTGTTCACTTGTCGTTTTAAAGTGGCAAAGCGTAAAATTGCAAACTCAAAAGTGTAAAAATAAAACAAAGTAACGGACAGCCCAAGGCATACTTAAGTATGTGTGTGTTAGATCAGACGGGCGCACAGGTTACCCGTACAATACGTCTTTCCTTGTGCAACAAAAATTATGAAGCGATAGCCTGATAACAACAACCACATAGATGTTTTATTTTAACTGTGTTTGTTGTCATTTGGCTATAATTTAACTTTTTACTGCAACACTGGTAAGCATCTCTGATGTAAATAATACAGACAAAAGAATATAAATATAAATATGATATAATTTATTAAATCAAAATTTCTTCATAATTTAATCTAAAATTTTATTTTTGTTTTATTTTATTTCATGCAATAACTTTGTTACTGTTCAGAAGTTGCGAAAATCAGGGATGCCGCCGTAAAGACGAATTATCGATAGTTTAGTTCCCGATAGTTTATATGATACTTTTGCACGGACATATTAATTGCTTTGGTGCAAAACCATAATTAAATGTGCAACAAAAACAATACAACATGATTTCGAAAACTAGCAAGCAAATTTCTGAACTTATAACATTGGGGTAAACATATTTAATTGTGATATAATTGTTTGGAGCATGGCGCTTAAGCTGAGCGTGTTCATCTACACCCGTGGCACGTAAAAATTTATGTATGAAAATTTCATTATGCCCGAATATTTTAATGAAATTTTAACATTTAGAAGCTATCAGTTATGACCGAATATATTTCAAACGAAAGGAAATCAAGTCTATTTTCTATTAAATAAAATTAAATCGATTCTATGGTTGTTTTTTGAGCGATTTGCAATTGAAAAAAAGTAGTGATTTTTGCACTGATTTTTGCCTTAAAAAGTTTTATATTTGGCACAAGTATTAAAAAATTTGATTTCATTGATTGATTATTGAGATTGCTAGATCAATTTAAAGTCTTCAAAATGAAGCAAAACTTTGCACATTTTTGGTCTCATTTTAATAGTAAATGTAATCACTATATTTATATGTATAATTTAAAATAAAGTTTGAAGCCTTGGCTTTAAAATGAAATTAATTTGAGGAAAACATATCTAATAGTTCATGAGCAACGAGCGATTTTGTGAAGTAACCATATTACAACAACGACTTTTTTTTGGATAGCACACTCATTACCGAAAGGTAAGCCGTATTCTACGTCAAAATACATGAGAAAAAGATTACGACGTTTTTAATACCTCTGGGTATGTCAAAAAATAACTGTCGTAAATTGCAAAAAGAATCGAGTAAAAATTTTTGATATCGAGCATATTTCGATATTTTGGTCAAAAAAAACTTAGGTCACATTCTACCTATTTAACCTTTAATGCGCACATATATCATGATTGAATATTTCGAATTTCCAACATGTGTCCCTTGCACTCTCGGTTGGGCTACCTGTATGACCCTAATTGCGCATATGGCATTTTTATAATTTATCTAATTCATAGCTAAATAGTAACGAATCAAGGTTTCGTATTTACATAAATAACAGCAGGTCAAAACAACTGTTTTACGACAACAATTACAACTGTCAAGTAAAAAAGAGATGCTTACTTGCTCGTGTGTCTTAATCTTTTCAACTTTACAAGGTCTAGTGAATACCCCAAATGTTTTGCTCATTTCTTTTTCATTGTTTTGTCATTACGTCTTTTTTGTTGGATAACTTTAGCGGCCGTGTTAGACACACTGCCCGTAGGTCAAGCCGAAAGCACAGACCACTGATATTTTTTTAAAATATTGAAGGTTTTTAAAGGATGTGAATATTAATAGCGTTAAATGTCTGTTCATTGTTTAACTAAACCTTAAAAATAATTTATTGCTTAAGGTATTGCTTTTAAGATTTAGTTTCCACATTTTTATACTCGACACCGAAGGTAAGTTAGAGACTTACAACTTTGCAAATTCTTTATCTATGGCATATTAAATTAAAGTTTCAAGATTGGAGTTCTACGATAACTAGGGGGCTGGCAAATCGATAATCTCGATAACGCAAAATCGATAGATCCAGCTATTTCGCAAGCCCTTACAGCTAGAACTACCAAATTTGGGAGAAAATAGCTACTATCAATCCCCAAAATACTGCATCAAAAATTTAGGAGCCACGCCCACCCATTCCGCCCCCAGCCCCCCGCAGTATAACTCTAAAAATGCTCATATCTTCTACAGTTTTTGAGCTAGACCCATCAAATTGGGTGCCAAGATAGGTGTTGACGATCCCCAACCAAATTCATAAAAACTTTGGATGCCACGCCCATTTATACTGCCCTATCCGCCCTTAACCACCCCAACGCTTCGCTAAAAACGGTAGTGCGTGTATCTTCCATAGTGTCACAAAATTTGGAAGGAAGATAACAGGTAACGACCCCCCAAAAACTGCATCAAAGTTTTGGAGCCCTACCTACCCATTCAGCCCCCAGCCCTCGCAGCTTAAAAACAGAAATGCTTAAATCTTTTACAGTTTTTGAGTTAGAGCCACCAAATTTTGTACCAAAAATAGGTGATTATAGCCCCCAAAAAAATGCATAAAAACTTTGGGTGCCACGCCAATCCATACTGCCCAAGCTGCCCCAATGCTTCACTAAAAACGGGAATGCGTGTATTTTCCAAAGCGTTAAAGCTAGAGTCACCAAATTTGGTAGGAAAATAGCTATTAACGATTCCCAAAAAACTGCATCAAAAATTTGGAGCCACGCCCCTCCCGTTCCCGAGCCCCCCTCGATAAGCAAGATAACTCAAAATCGACAAGGCCATCTATTTCGCACGCTCTTACAGCTAGAACTACCAAATTTGAGGAGAAGATAGCTACTAACAACGTCCAAAAAACTGCAGCCACGCCCACCCCATCCACCCCCAGCCCCCCGCAGCTTAAAAACAAAAATGCCTATATCAGTTTTTGAGCTAGAGCCACCAAATTTGGTGCCAAGATAGGTGTTGACGACATCCACCCAAATTCATAACTTTGGATGCCACGCCCATCCATACGGCCCTATCCACCTCAACGCTACGCTAAAAACGGTAGCGCGTGTATCTTTCACAGTGTTTAAGCTAGAGTCACCAAATTTGGTAGCATGATAACTGTTTATGACCCCAAAAAACTGCATCAAAGTTTTTGAACAGCGCCATGTTTTACTTGCTTTGAGCTAAATCACCACCTTTGGTAGGAGGATAGCAATTGACATTATGCACAGATCTGCAGCAAAAGCTTTGATGCCATGACCCCCCCCATACCACCACCAGCCAGCCTTCCCATACATTTTACTAGCTTTGAGCTAGAGTCAAGAAATTTGGTATAAGGATAGCAGTTGACATCCCACAAAGATCTGCAGCAAAACTTTGGATGCCACGCCCCCAGCCTACTTTTCCATACCTTTAACTAGCTTTCAGCTAGAGTCACCAAATTTGGAAGGAATGTAGCAGTTTTGCATTACCATCTGCATCAGACTATTTTTGTGGATGCGTACACTCCTGCCGTATCCGCACCCCATTGCAATCCGGTCTCTTTTTGTCTGTTTTATTACTGGTATCGAGTATACCACATTTGGTTGCGTCCGACTGCAACGTTTATACTTGTTTTTAATATGAAGCAGTAATGAATAGAACAAAATACGTTAAAAATAACATAAGTAAACGTTGAAAAAATTATTTTAATTTAAATTGACATTTTATTCTGTTTTCAAGCACTGGTATAACGGTGTTGTATTTAAAATTACAATGAGGGTGTTCACTTGTCGTTTTAAAGTGGCAAAGCGTAAAATTGCAAACTCAAAAGTGTAAAAATAAAACAAAGTAACGGACAGCCCAAGGCATACTTAAGTATGTGTGTGTTAGATCAGACGGGCGCACAGGTTACCCGTACAATACGTCTTTCCTTGTGCAACAAAAATTATGAAGCGGTAGCCTGATAACAACAACCACATAGATGTTTTATTTTAACTGTGTTTGTTGTCATTTGGCTATAATTTAACTTTTTACTGCAACACTGGTAAGCATCTCTGATGTAAATAATACAGACAAAAGAATATAAATATAAATATGATATAATTTATTAAATCAAAATTTCTTCATAATTTAATCTAAAATTTTATTTTTGTTTTATTTTATTTCATGCAATAACTTTGTTACTGTTCAGAAGTTGCGAAAATCAGGGATGCCACCGTAAAGACGAATTATCGATAGTTTAGTTCCCGATAGTTTATATGATACTTTTGCACGGACATATTAATTGCTTTGGTGCAAAACCATAATTAAATGTGCAACAAAAACAATACAACATGATTTCGAAAACTAGCAAGCAAATTTCTGAACTTATAACATTGGGGTAAACATATTTAATTGTGATATAATTGTTTGGAGCATGGCGCTTAAGCTGAGCGTGTTCATCTACACCCGTGGCACGTAAGAATTTATGTATGAAAATTTCATTATGCCCGAATATCTTAATGAAATTTCAACATTTAGAAGCTATCAGTTATGACCGAATATATTTCAAACGAAAGGAAATCAAGTCTATTTTCTATTAAATAAAATTAAATCGATTCTATGGTTGTTTTTTGAGCGATTTGCAATTGAAAAAAAGTAGTGATTTTTGCACTGATTTTTGCCTTAAAAAGTTTTATATTTGGCACAAGTATTAAAAAATTTGATTTCATTGATTGATTATTGAGATAGCTAGATCAATTTAAAGTCTTCAAAATGAAGCAAAACTTTGCACATTTTTGGTCTCATTTTAATAGTAAATGTAATCACTACATTTATATGTATAATTTAAAATAAAGTTTGAAGCCTTGGCTTTAAAATGAAATTAATTTGAGGAAAACATATCTAATAGTTCATGAGCAACGAGCGATTTTGTGAAGTAACCATATTACAACAACGACTTTTTTTTGGATAGCACACTCATTACCGAAAGGTAAGCCGTATTCTACGTCAAAATACATGAGAAAAAGATTACGACGTTTTTAATACCTCTGGGTATGTCAAAAAATAACTGTCGTAAATTGCAAAAAGAATCGAGTAAAAATTTTTGATATCGAGCATATTTCGATATTTTGGTCAAAAAAACTTAGGTCACATTCTACCTATTTAACCTTTAATGCGCACATATATCATGATTGAATATTTCGAATTTCCAACATGTGTCCCTTGCACTCTCGGTTGGGCTACCTGTATGACCCTAATTGCGCATATGGCATTTTTATAATTTATCTAATTCATAGCTAAATAGTAACGAATCAAGGTTTCGTATTTACATAAATAACAGCAGGTCAAAACAACTGTTTTACGACAACAATTACAACTGTCAAGTAAAAAAGAGCTGCTTACTTGCTCGTGTGTCTTAATCTTTTCAACTTTACAAGGTCTAGTGAATACCCCAAATGTTTTGCTCATTTCTTTTTCATTGTTTTGTCATTACGTCTTTTTTGTTGGATAACTTTAGCGGCCGTGTTAGACACACTGCCCGTAGGTCAAGCCGAAAGCACAGACCACTGATATTTTTTTTAAAATATTGAAGGTTTTTAAAGGATGTGAATATTAATAGCGTTAAATGTCTGTTCATTGTTTAACTAAACCTTAAAAATAATTTATTGCTTAAGGTATTGCTTTTAAGATTTAGTTTCCACATTTTTATACTCGACACCGAAGGTAAGTTAGAGACTTACAACTTTGCAAATTCTTTATCTATGGCATATTAAATTAAAGTTTCAAGATTGGAGTTCTACGATAACTAGGGGGCTGGCAAATCGATAATCTCGATAACGCAAAATCGATAGATCCAGCTATTTCGCAAGCCCTTACAGCTAGAACTACCAAATTTGGGGAGAAAATAGCTACTATCAATCCCCAAAATACTGCATCAAAAATTTAGGAGCCACGCCGACCCATTCCGGCCCCAGCCCCCCGCAGTATAACTCTAAAAATGCTCATATCTTCTACAGTTTTTGAGCTAGACCCATCAAATTGGGTGCCAAGATAGGTGTTGACGATCCCCAACCAAATTCATAAAAACTTTGGATGCCACGCCCATCTATACTGCCCTATCCGCCCTTAACCACCCCAACGCTTCGCTAAAAACGGTAGTGCGTGTATCTTCCATAGTGTTTAGGCTAGAGTCACAAAATTTGGAAGGAAGATAACAGGTAACGACCCCCCAAAAACTGCATCAAAGTTTTGGAGCCCTACCTACCCATTCAGCCCCCAGCCCTCGCAGCTTAAAAACAGAAATGCTTAAATCTTTTACAGTTTTTGAGCTAGAGCCACCAAATTTTGTACCAAAAATAGGTGATTATAGCCCCCAAAAAAATGCATAAAAACTTTGGGTGCCACGCCAATCCATACTGCCCAAGCTGCCCCAAACCGCCCCAATGATTCACTAAAAACGGGAATGCGTGTATTTTCCAAAGCGTTAAGGCTAGAGTCACCAAATTTGGTAGGAAAATAGCTATTAACGATTCCCAAAAAACTGCATCAAAAATTTGGAGCCACGCCCCTCCCGTTCCCGAGCCCCCTGCATTTTGAAATCAAAAACGCCTATATTTGCCACATTTTTTGAGCTAGAGCCGCCAAATTTAGTGCCAAGATTGGTGATGAAGAAACCCAAAAAATTTGAATGGCGCCCCCCACCCATTCCGCCCCTAGCCACCCTTGCACCATATTTTACTAACTTTGAGCTAGAGTCACCAAATTTGGTATGAGGATAGCAATTAACATCATAAAAAGATCTGCAGAAAAACTTTGGACGCCACGCCCCTCATACCAGCCCCCAGCCCCCCTTCCACCATATTCTACTAACTTTGAGCTAGAGTCACCAAATATGGTATGAGGATAGCAATTAACATCATAAATAGATCTGCAGCAATACTTTGGACGCCACGCCCCCCCATACCAGCCGCCAGCCCCCCTTCCACCATATTCTACTAACTTTGAGCTAGAGTCACCAAATTCGGTTTGATGATAGCTACTGACATGATACATAGATCTACAGCAAAAATTTTGATGCCACGCCCCCATACCGCCCCAGCCCCTACCTTTAAAAAACTTTGAGCTAGAGTCACCAAATTTGGAGGGAATGTAGCTTTTTGGCATCCCCATCTGCACCAGACAATCTTTGAGGCAGCGTACACCCCTGCCGTATCCACACACCATTGCAATCAGCTCTCTTTTAATCTGTTTTACTACTGCTATCGAGTATACCGCAGTCGGGTGCGTCCGAATGCAACGTATCTGCTTGTTTTATCTGTTTTGCTGCTGGTATCGAGTATACCGCAGTCGGTTGCGTCCGACTGCACCATTTCTACTTTTTTTTATATACTACCCATATAATGGGTAAAAAGGGTACAATGGTTTTGTCCAAATGTATGTATATAACAGGCAGAAGGAAGCATCTCCGACCCCATAAATAACATTTTTTTTTGATAAGCATCAACAGCCGAGATGATATAGCCTTGTCCGTCAGTCCGTCCGTCTGTCTGTCCGACTGTATTAACGCGTAGATCCCAGAGACTACGAGAGCTAGAGACTTCAGATTTTAAATATAAGTTCTTCCATGGTTGAATTATACAAGGTTAAGTCATGCGCGGCAGAAGGAGCCTGTTGATAAGACCATGCGAGTGCAAGAGAGATAGCATAATTGCTGTTTCGATATTGCTTCATCGTCTTGTTTTAGTGTGCAAAAACGAGATAGAACGATGTGTGATTTTGTTTACATTTTTCAACAGAAGTTCTAATTTCAGAGCGTTGTGTGTTTTTGGCTACATGTGTAATTTAAATTTTTAAACTGATTATGTAAATGAAATAAAATGACATGAAACATGTATAAACGTATAAAACATATAAACATAGTTCTAAAAAAGTAACGTAACCTTAAAATTCCACGAAAAATTCGTCCGCACTCACAACTTATCACGTTGACAGCTTCTTTGCAACTAACAACAGGCTCCTAAAAATTGAGCGAGCATGCTCTCACGACTTAACCATGTATAATTCAACCATGAGTTCTTCTATACCATGGTTGAATTATACATGGTTAAGTCATGCACGGCAGAAGGAGCCTGTTGATAAGACCATGCGAGTGCAAGAGAGATAGCATAATTGCTGTTTCGATATTGCTTCATCGTCTTGTTTTAGTGAGCAAAAAAGAGATAAAACGATGTGTGATTTTGTTTACATTCTTCAACAGAGGTTCTAATTTCAGAGCGTTCTGTGTTTTTGGCTACATGTGTAAACAAGAATTTAAACTGATTATGTAAATGAAATAAAATGACATGAAACATGTATAAACGTATAAAACATATAAACATAGTTCTAAAAAAGTAACATAACCTTAAAATTCCACGAAAAATTCGTCCGCACTCACAACTTATCATGTTGACAGCTGCTTTGCGACTAACAACAGGCTCCTAAAAATTGAGCGAGCATGCTCTCACGACTTAAGGCCCAACCAAACGTTGATTTCTTTCTTAAAGACTCGCGGCACGCAAAGTTTGAGCATATGATACGCCGAGTATCGACCCAAACGATGCTTACGCAAGAGTTCGTTGAGTTATTTTTTTAACGAATGCTGTTAAGACTGAATGCATGGTTTGACTGAAGTGAAAACATGCATGAATGCTGAGCAATACAGAGTTGTCGCTGATTTTTTATTCTATGGAAATTATTTAACAAAATTGTTCTATCATCATTTTATTGTTTATAAACACATTGATATAATGCTTTAGATCTATAAAAATATCTATAATATGTTTTTAACATGGTATTACATTAATTGTTAACATTTATTTTCAATGGCATAAACAAAGAGCACATGGCAACAATGTTCCACCGTTAATGCCATATGGTTTGTTTACATTGCAATATAAGAAGAAGAGACAAAGCACTTAAGCAACGTATGGCTATGCCGATGATTCTCAATGCGTAAGCAAACTTTTCGTTCAGTCTTGCAACGAGTCTTTAAGAAAGAAATCAACGTTTGGGTGGGCCTTTAACCATGTATAATTCATGATACAATAACACAAGGTAGTCTCGTCGGTAGCAGAGGCTCGTCGTTTTTGTAGCTTATCGACAGTGCATGCTTGCTTGTCAAAGAGAAAGGTTGTGGTGCGGACGATTTTTGTTTGATTTTGTTTGGTGAAATTAACCCTAAAGTGCCAATAAAAATGAACTATTGCTCTTATTGCCGCAAGCATGTACCGGGCGTTAAAATTATTCATTCACCGAAATGTGAAATGACAGATGACAGATGCGATAATTGGCTAAATATCGAACTGTGTACCCAGTGTACAGAAAACAAAGAAAACGAGCAAGATATTGAAGATTTTGACATTGTCAACAATATACCTGCAGACAACGACATGGAAGAGTTGACGGAAGATGCCATCAAGTATCTTGCACGATACGTTGTTAAAAAACTTAGGCTATGTTTTGTTTCAAACAGTTCAACATATACATATGTTGACGAGGTGTCGCACGGCGGGCTTGTAAAACCTTCCATTGAATTTAAAAATAAGCTTAAACAACTCGAAATGATTTTTGTGTATAACATGAAAGATGATGGTCAAATAACCAAAAAAGTAAAAGAAAAATTATTGCTGGCAGCGGAAAATGTTGCTATTGACAAGTCGGTCAAAAATTTTTATTTTAACATTAGAATATTTTTTAGAATTAAGAATCTAAACAAGAACAAAACAAGTGTTCAAAATCAAAAACAACGATTGCTTTCACACTCAAAGTTATTAAAAATAAAACTTTAAAAATAATGTACATCTTTGTATTATAAAATTATATGTTAAGCCACACGGGCATTCTAGGGTTACTCAACACGCTATACTGCCGTTCCATTCGAACTCACTTTACAAAGTGCCTTTTCACTCGCACTTATTGCAAGCATACGATAAGCTACCTTCTGCTGCCGACGAGACTACCTTGTGTTATTGTATCATGGTATAATTCAACCATGTTCTATACCATAAGCAGAGCAAGTTTAGGCCCACCCAAACGTTGATTTCTTTCTTAAAGACTCGTTGCAAGACTGAACGAAAAGTTTGCTTACGCATTGAGAATCATCGGCATAGCCATACGTTGCTTAAGTGCTTTGTCTCTTCTTCTTATATTGCAATGTAAACAAACCATATGGCATTAACGGTGGAACATTGTTGCCATGTGCTCTTTGTTTATGCCATTGAAAATAAATGTTAACAATTAATGTAATACCATGTTAAAAACATATTATAGATATTTTTATAGATCTAAAGCATTATATCAATGTGTTTATAAACAATAAAATGATGATATAACAATTTTGTTAAATAATTTCCATAGAATAAAAAATCAGCGACAACTCTGTATTGCTCAGCATTCATGCATGTTTTCACTCCAGTCAAACCATGCATTCAGTCTTAACAGCATTCGTTAAAAAAATAACTCAACGAACTCTTGCGTAAGCATCGTTTGGGTCGATACTCGGCGTATCATATGTTCAAACTTTGCGTGCCGCGAGTCTTTAAGAAAGAAATCAACGTTTGGTTGGGCCTTTTGTTTCAAACTATCGATAACTATTCTGGTTTCCGATATACACATAGAATCGATTACAAAAATATATTGAGTTTGGGATACGGTAAAATGTAGGTTAAACCAATAGGTTACGAAAATTTCGTCCAAATCAGTTTAGAAACACTGGAGATATCGAATTGAATCGATTGAAGTTCAGTCAGTTTATAGTTTTTTGTATTGATCATTATTTTTAATAGCTTCGAATACTTTAAGGGCGCAATTTGTTAAATATTTATTGCAACTGGGTTCTCTAGTCGGGCTCTCCTGACTAGAGCCTTCTTACTTGTTTTCATATTTATTTGTTTATAAAACTTACCCGAACTCCAATAAATCGCGCCTCGAGCAGTTCCTGTTTGCGAGGATTCAGCGAGGTTTGAAAATTATCCATTTTACTCCTTTAAATTTTTGCAACTTAGTTTAATATTTCATTATTGAAAGATTTTTAATGTCTTTGTTTTGAGGCTTCAGTTTTTAATGTTACTTATTGGAGATATAAAACTGATTGCAATGGAATTGTCAGAGAAGAGCTGCAACAGCCATAACAACAGCTGAAATTGGTACAGTAATTTATTGTTAAAATAGTAGTATATATGGTGTAAAAAATAAATAAAAGAATAACGGCCGATTTTTTATCGCGGGAGTCTAGGGGCGAAAAAGATGGGCGTGACTTAAAAATTTATGATGACAGAAGCTATCAATAACCGAAGAAGATGGATTGACAGCATGACGGGCATAGCCCTCAACTAACTCTTAACCTTTGGTATCAGAGAACAAAAAGTTTTGACATTTATTGAAAGCGGAAATTAAGTTCCACCTTTGTCATAAGCCAAGTTTTCGATATCAAAACCCTTTTTTCATGCTGAACTATACTCGTTACCGAAGGTAATGAGTATTTTGGGCAATGTCCGTCATGGTGTCCGTCTGTCTGTCCGTGTGTCTGTATGCACGTAACTTTTTTCCACACTCTTCAAGCTAGAGACTTGAAATATTGCAAATTTCCTTATGTATGGCCTAAATAAATGTGGGACTGGCAAATCGAAAACGCCATTTCAGCTAGAACAACCAAATTTAGTGAGAAGATAGATATTAGATATCCCCAAAAAACAGCATCAAAATCAACGCCCACCCATACCGCCCCAAGCCCCATTTCCACTATATTTTACTAACTTTGAGCTAGAGTCACCAAATTTGGAAGCAAGATAGCTTTTTGGCATCCCCATCTGCATCAGACACTCTTGAGGCAGCGTAAACCCCTGCCGTATCCGCCACCCCATTGCAATCAGGTCCCTTTTTAAAGGTTATATTACTGGTGTTTTTATACACAAAACCCATAAAATGGGTAAAAAGGGTATGATGGTTTTGTTTAAATGTATATAACAGGCAGAAGGAAGCATCTCCGACCCCATAAAGTATATTTATTCTTGATCAGCATCAACAGCCGAGTCGATATGGCCATGTCCGTCTGTCTGTCCGACTCTATTAACGCGTAGATCCCAGAGGCTACGAGAGCTATAGACTTCAGATTTTAAATATAAGCTCTCCTATACCATAAGCAGAACAAGTTTATTTAAAATTATCGATAACTATTCTGGTATACACATGGAATTGATTGCAAAAAATATCGAATTTGGAAAATGTAAAAATGATGGTTGATAAAAAAAACTGAAAAAACTTTTCTCAAAATTTCGTCCAAATCAGTTTTTAGTTTTGTTTAATTGATCATTATTTGAAGCATGTCTTTTAGGGCGCAAGGAGTAAAATATTTATTGCAACTGGGTTCAGGATATCTTCTAATCGGACTCTCCCGACTAGAGCCTTCTTACTTGTTTTTATTTTGTTTTTGACTATATAAATTTTATAAATGCATATTTGACTTTTTCCGATTCGAGTTATTTTTTCCAGTTTCAGGATAAATATGGCACTTTAAATTGACAATTTGTCAACAGTTTTTCTTCTTTGAACATAAAATAATAAAAAACACATCAAGAACAGATTCCGGTTTTAGATTGAAAACTAACATAACATAACATGTATGTATCTCAACTTGAATCTAAAACCAAACTGAGAATGGATAATCATTTGTAAACAAACATTCTTATAAAAGTGGCAGCCGTTTCAATCTTAGTGTGAAATAAAATTGATAATATATATTTTTGTTTTTATACTCCGTCTGTCTGTATGAACGCAACTTTTTTCCACACCCTTCAACCTAGAGACTTGAAACTTTGCAAAAACTTATCTTTTGGAAACATGCCCTCCATTTCTTTAACCGCTGCGTTTTTAAATCAGAATCACCTATACCAACGAGATGTTTAACTTATAGAGGGTTCAAACAGCCATATTCCAACCAACCTAACATTTCTGGAATCTGGCGATTTTACTCTCTCGGCGGACTGCCGTTTGTTGCTTCGTGAATTGAGGGCGAATTCGATGTCATTCGGCATGCTGGCTGTGCTACCATGCAGCCCATGATACAATTAAGTAGGTATTGTCATCCGAGAGAGCCAGTACCAACTGATTTGAACACGTGAGTGCGAGGGAGACAGTCAAGTTGCTCTCTTTATTTTACTCTCTTGAGTCTGTTAAAGGGCTGTTTTGCAAGTGCGATAAAGTAAGGTATAGAAAATGTTTTTTTGTATGTATACGGCCGATACATTTTCGTTGCTTTGTTGTGACATTTAAATTAAAATAAGTATTCATATTCAAATAAAAAACATTTATTATTAATATTTTAAAGTAGTATTTTTAATAGATTTTTATTTTTAATTATGTTTTGTTTTTGTTTTTGTATTTTTAATTTAGTATTAAGGTATTTGATACGAAAATGTATTCTTATCTTAAAATAAAATTTTTAATTCGTTGGGCAACGTAAACACACATGAACAGAAATAACAAACAGAACGAAATTCGTCCGCACCGACGTCTTACCACAACGACAAGCACTTTGCGACTGTCGATTGGTACCAGAAAAATGAGAGCGCTCTCTCGCATGACACTACCATATTATTGTATCATGACACTACCTACTTAATTGTATCATGGGCTGGCTGTGCTACGGCAGCTCATGTCGTAGCGAAACCAGCAAGCCGAATGACATCGAATTCGCCCACAATTCACGAAGCAACAAACGGCAGTCCCGCGAGAGAGTAAAATCGCCAGATTCCAGAAATGTTAGGTTGGTTGGAATATGGCTGTTTGAACCCTCTATAAGTTTAACATCTCGTTGCCTATATCTTAACCATTTTTTGAGCTAGAGCCACCAAATTTGGTGCAAAGATGGGTTATGAAGAATCCCAAATCACTTTGGATGCCACGCCTCCCCTACTACACAAAGCTACCATTCCTCTAGGTTATACTAACTTTGAACTAGAGTCACCAAATCTGGTAGAAGGATAGCAATTAACATCCCACAAAGATCTGCAGCAAAAACATGGATACCACGCCATTTTTATTTCAAAGTTTTGTCATTAATTCTTAGCGAACGTGTTACAGACGTAGACAAGCCGAAAGGGCAGACCAGCGATTTTTATACCCTGAACCCATATAATTCATAAACCAATTCGTGTGTTATGTTCTGACTATAACAAACTTTATTCTCTTGTCTCTTTGGAGACCTCGACTCCAGTACTAAAACGATCTATCCTTTCTGCCTTACCTAATCGTAACCACTAATCACTAATCTACCACTGGTCTGATTGGGTTTTTCTGGGTTTTTCCCAATCCACGCAACAAATGTTGGGCCACTTATTTTCTTGTTGAATTTCCCAGAGCTTTAACGTTAACTTTATAATAGTTTTCAACCTTAATTTACTTTCAGCACTTCACATAATTTTAAATTTTACTTTAAACTTAATTATTTTCATTATGATTATTTTAATTAATTTTATTCTCATGTCAGCTGTTCATAGCTGACAATAAATAAATAAAATGGGTAAAAAGGGTATAATGGTTTTGTGCAAAAGTGTGTAACAGGCTGAAGGAAACATCTCCGACCCCATAAAGTATATACATATATATTCTTGATCAGCATCAACAGCAGAGATGATATAGCCATGTCCGTCTTTCCGTCCGTCTGTATGAACGCGTCGAGCTCAGAGACTACAAGAGCTAGAAACTTTAGGTTTGGAATATAAGTTCTCCTATACCATAAGCAGAACAAGTTTGTTTGAAATAATCGATATCTATTCTGGTTTCCGATATACACATGGAATCGATTACAAAAAATATCGAAATTGGAATATGTTAAAATGGGGATTAAAACAATGGGTAACGATAGAACCTTTCTCAAAATGTATAATTTTTAATTCATATCGGTTAAGAAACACCGGAGATATTGAACTGAATCGATTGAAGTTAAGTCAGTTTTAAGATTTGTTTAAATTCATCATTATTTATAATAGCTTAGCATACTCTTAGGCCGCAAGGAGTTAAATATTTATTGCAACTGGGTTCAAACAACCAAGACTTAATTTTATGTAGATTATGTGATAACATGATCCATTTGAAATGTTCTGGCTTTACAGCCAAAATAAGATTCTGCTTACTCGCAAACACTGGCTTGAAATGGTACTGTGAGCCCTGCAGAGAAGTGGTGAATGAATCTTCAAAGTTCATAATGCAGACTCACGCAGGCTTTAAAGCAATGCAGGTTGCGTTTAACAACTTGCATGTATCTTTTAAAGAGCTGGAGACGAATTTTAAAAATGGCAGGGTAATGGTAGATTCTCCGAAGCGAAAAAAGGCTTCGGATAGTAATTCGCTAAAAGCTCCACCTACCCAACCCATCAAACCTCTTCTAGTCCCTTGTGTAAATCCTCCAATGGGCACATTAACAAGCCCATTGATCTTATTTAATTCGCCTGCTCGCAACCCCGATATTAACAGAGTCCATGACTCTACTCCCAATCCTATAAATGAACCCTCAATATCAACAGCATGCGTCCCTATTAATTCTACTATAGGTACACTTGGGGCCCCCAAACCTCTTGTTGTTGTGCCTATCAACAAATTTATATTCGTGTCTAGGCTAGCATCCGACACTTCGTTGGAAGATGTGAGTGCCTATGTTAAAAGTAAAATTGACTCCCCGTTTATTAATGTTGAAAAGTTTAAGTTTAAACATGCCCGGAGCATATCTTCCTTCAAGTTGAGTGTTCCGCCCGAACTTTTCGCAACAATTTGTTCTGAAAAGTTTTGGCCACCAAAGCTCGTGGTAAAGGAGTATGTTTATCGGCGAAACAATGTTAATAATGGTATAAGAATCAGTAGTGCACCGCCTGTTATCCATCCTGTTGCCTCAACTTCGACGGCAAAAACCTAATAAAAGTAGTTAGCTTGGCCTATCAAAATGTTCGAGGCCTTAACACTAAACTTTCTGAGATTTATGTAAACAGCTTGTCCTTTGATTCACAGATAGTTGCATTCACAGAAACCTGGTTAAAACCTAATATATCTGGTTATTCCGCTTTGCCTAATAAGTATAACTTGTACAGATGCGATCGCACCACCCGCAAGGGGGGCGGTGTTCTCATAGCTGTTGACTTTTGTATTTCCTCTGAACAGATTCATTCCCATAATCATCCTGGTATAGAGTTTTTTTTTGTTAAAATATTATGTAGCGGCCGCTCATTGTATATTACTTGCTCATATATTCCTCCCAATTCTGATAATAACATTTACCTATCCCATCTGAATGCCCTGCAACTTGTTGCGTCGATGTTGACGGATATTGATCAACTTATAGTGGTTGGTGATTTTAATTTGCCACATGTTGTATGGTCTGTGAATGACACATCTTCGGCGCAATTACCGGCCACTTCTGATGATTTTATCGACGGTCTCTTAGAGTTAGGCCTATCACAAGTTAACAGGGTGCATAACAGTAGTAATAAAATGTTAGATTTGATATTCGTTTCTGATTCTGATTGTAGTAATGTTAGTAGAGTATCCCCTCTAGTGCTTCCTGAAGATACCTACCATCCAACTTTAGAACTTTCCTTTGATCTTTTTAACCTTAGACCAGCATCTAACAATTCTTTAAAGACCCGATGTTTTCGTAAAACTAACTTTACTAAATTGAATGACCTTCTTAAGCATACTAATTGGTCTCAACTTTATTCTTGTACTGATATAGAAACTGCCATTGCCATTTTTTACAGGACTTTGAATTCGTATTTGGATATATGTGTTCCCCTCACTGTTCCTTTAAGTGAAAATAAACCACCTTGGTTTACGAGGGAGCTATCCAAATTAAAAAACGTGAAAACAAGATCCTATAAAAAATTTAAAAGATCTGGAAATACTTTAGATTTATCCTCGTATATAATTGCAAAGTCAAATTTTATTTCTGTAAACACTATTTGTTATAACAATTATCTCAATCGTTGCAGATCAAACTTTTCCCGCGATCCGAAAAAACTGTTTTTAAATTTGTTAACTCTAAACGTAAATCTTTTTGCTTGCCATCCTCGGTTTACCTTGAAAATACAAAAGCAAATTCCGATCAGGCAGTGGCCAATCTATTTGCTGAGTATTTTCAATCGGTATACTCATCGAGTTCATATAGTTGCAATAATTCCTATCCTTTTGAAGTCCAAGCGTCAAACTGCATTTATGTCCCAGTTATAACTGAGTGTACGCTGCTAGGCGACCTCAACACCATTAAACCCGGCTTCTTGCCTGGTCCTGACGGAGTGCCAGGTTGTATACTTAGATATTGTGCGGACTCACTTTGTAAACCCTTACACAAATTATTTAACTTGTCAGTTGACCCAGCTGTGTTTCCTGGTATATGGAAGGAATCTTTTATTATTCCACTCCATAAAAATTCTTCTAAGTCCAACGTTAAAAACTATAGGGGCATATCTAAACTGTCTGCCATTCCGAAAGTCTTTGAAAAAATTATTTGCACCCAATTGCAGCACTTATGTAGTTCAATTCTATCCCCATATCAACACGGTTTTGTTAGGCGAAGATCTACTACCACCAACCTTCTTGAGTTTACCTCACTAGTTATCAAAGGGTTTCAGGACAAAATGCAAACTGAAGTCGTTTATACAGATTTTAGTAAGGCATTTGATTCTGTAAGTCATTCTTTGCTGCTCGAAAAATTAAATATTATTGGATTTCCAGCGAAACTCTTGTCGTGGCTTTCTGAGTACTTGTGTGGCCGAACACAAAAAGTGGTTTTTAAATCTTCTGTATCCAAATCTATTTTTGTTACCTCTGGTGTCCCTCAGGGGAGTCACCTAGGACCATTGCTATTTAATCTCTTTATTAACGATCTTCCTGCTGTTGTTACTATTTCTCGTGTATTTATGTTTGCTGATGATGTAAAGCTATGTTTCACCTATAATGATGATTCTCTTTGTAACTTTCTACAGTCAGACTTGGGTGCACTGTCGGCTTGGTGCCGTTATAACTTACTTAATTTAAATTGTTCAAAATGTAAAATCATGACTTTTTGTAGAGGTACCCCTCACACTGCTCACTACGTGCTTGATGCTTCACCACTTGTCCGCCTTTTTGAAATTAAAGATTTAGGCATCATTCTTGATAGCAAATTAAAATTTGATTCTCACATATCGTCGATGGTCAATAAGGCCATAAACGTTCTTGGCTTCATCAAGCGGTGGTCAAAAGAGTTTGATGATCCCTACACCACTAAAACGCTATATACATCCCTAGTACGTCCCATCCTGGAGTATGGATCTTGTGTGTGGTCCCCGCAATACGGGATTCACCAGGACAGAATTGAGTCTGTGCAGAGGAAATTTCTTCTGTTTGCGCTTAGATGTTTTAACTGGGTTCCTGGAATAGACCTACCCCCCTATTGAAGTAGACTTCTTTCAATAAATCTTCCTTCCCTGTTGAACCGTAGAATTATGCATGGTGTAGTATTTATCTCTAATCTACTTAATGGTGAAATTGACACATCAGTTCTTCTAAGTCGAATTAAATTAAATGTTCCCATTAGATCTACACGTAACTTTTTACCCTTTAGCCTCGATCGTTGCTCGAGCAACTATTTAATTCATGAACCATTTCGTGTATCATGTTCTGAGTAAAACAAGCTTTATTCTCTTGTCTCTCTGGAGACCTCGACTCCAGTACTAAAACGATCTATCCTTTCTGCCTTATCTAATCGTAACCACTAATCACTAATCTACCACTGGTCTGATTGGGTTTTTCTGGGATCCAATCCCAGAGCTTTAAAGTTAACTTTATAATTATTTCAACAATAATTTACTTTCAGAACTACACATAATTTAAAATTTTACTTTAAACTTAATTATTTTTATTATAATTATTTTAAATTATTTTTATTTCCGTGTCGGCTGCTCATAGCTGACAATAAATAAATAAATAAATAAATAAATTATTGTTATTATAACTATTATTGGTATGTATTGGAAATAAATTATTTTACATTCTTACTTTATAGTGTGCTTTTAGCTTATTACTTAATTGAGATGCGTTTCTAATGGTTTTTAATTGTGTTGGTTCCAAAGGCGAACAGCCCAGATGTAAAACTGCCTTTCAGAATATGCAAGATTTGTTCTTATACAAACTACATTACTTATGGTTAATGAGGTTAGTTAAATTTAAGTCAAATAATTTATTTGCATGTCTGGTTATATGTTCTTTTCTCTTTAGATTTAATACATAGCGAGCAATGTTGTTAAGCGATACCTTTAATTTATTGTGACTATCTAAACTGTCTTTGCCAAAAATCTCAATACCATACATTATGGGTGCAACCATTGCTTTTGCAATGGTAGTCTTAATGCTGACTGGCCAGAAATCTGCTCTACTAAACGGTTATGTTCCCCCTGAAGCATTTATATACCTAGATAAACTCGGAATAGTCCAAAACCATGAAGGCATACCAATACTTTACCATAGATATAGAAGAGCGACAAATAAATCTATTGATCTAAGTAACGACATAACGGCTCATGAACTACGTTTTGATCAGGGAATATCTAATAGAGATAGACTAGAATCAGCAAACATGCGCGCTAAGATGTGGTGGCTGTTAGAAAACTAATAACGAAGAATATATCTTACTTTTCTCTTAGCTTTACTTTTTCTTCCCCCCCTTAGCTTTACTTTTATCCTTAACAAAATAAATTATCAAATAGTAATGTTTTGTTTGCATTTTTCATTACAAAAAACAAATTTCGTTTCACATTTCTTTAAGCTGTAAAGACTTAAATTTATCGGAAAAGGATACAATTAAAACTATTATTAAATTCTAGAGAGCCCATTTGGGACTATTAGAGTAAGCCTATATAAATATGTATACTGAGGTTTATTAAAGTAAAACATAATGATAAATTGGCACAAATAAACATAAATATAAAAAAAAAAAATTATGGAAACCGAAAACAAACCTTTCTTGAAATTTATGGAAACAACACTCAATCTTCAATTAAAATCGCCTATCGCATCCATAACCATTAAAAGCACAAGCAGTAATATGGGTTTCAGCAGACATATTGATGTCGAATGCCACACCTACTTATCTTATTTTTCAATCCTCAAACCAATAATTTTACTCGATACCGAAGGTTAAGAGTATATTGGGTTTGTGCAATGTCCGTCATGTTGTCTGTCCGTCCGTATGCTCGCAACTTTTTTCCACACCCTTCAAGTTAGAGACTTCAAACTTTGCAAATGTCTTTTTCTATGGCATAGTAAATTCAAGTGTCAAGATTGGAGTTCTACGATAACTAGGGGCCTGGAAAATCGATAAGCAAGATAACTCAAAATCGACAAGGCCATCTATTTCGCACGCTCTTACAGCTAGAACTACCAAATTTGAGGAGAAGATAGCTACTAACAACGTCCAAAAAACTGCAGCCACGCCCACCCCATCCACCCCCAGCCCCCCGCAGCTTAAAAACAAAAATGCCTATATCAGTTTTTGAGCTAGAGCCACCAAATTTGGTGCCAAGATAGGTGTTGACGACATCCACCCAAATTCATAACTTTGGATGCCACGCCCATCCATACGGCCCTATCCACCCCAACGCTACGCTAAAAACGGTAGCGCGTGTATCTTTCACAGTGTTTAAGCTAGAGTCACCAAATTTGGTAGCATGATAACTGTTTATGACCCCAAAAAACTGCATCAAAGTTTTTGAACAGCGCCATGTTTTACTTGCTTTGAGCTAAATCACCACCTTTGGTAGGAGGATAGCAATTGACATTATGCACAGATCTGCAGCAAAAGCTTTGATGCCATGACCCCCCCCATACCACCACCAGCCAGCCTTCCCATACATTTTACTAGCTTTGAGCTAGAGTCAAGAAATTTGGTATAAGGATAGCAGTTGACATCCCACAAAGATCTGCAGCAAAACTTTGGATGCCACGCCCCCAGCCTACTTTTCCATACCTTTAACTAGCTTTCAGCTAGTCACCAAATTTGGAAGGAATGTAGCTGTTTTGCATTACCATCTGCATCAGACTATTTTTGTGGATGCGTACACTCCTGCCGTATCCGCACCCCATTGCAATCCGGTCTCTTTTTGTCTGTTTTATTACTGGTATCGAGTATACCACATTTGGTTGCGTCCGACTGCAACGTTTATACTTGTTTTTAATATGAAGCAGTAATGAATAGAACAAAATACGTTAAAAATAACATAAGTAAACGTTGAAAAAATTATTTTAATTTAAATTGACATTTTATTCTGTTTTCAAGCACTGGTATAACGGTGTTGTATTTAAAATTACAATGAGGGTGTTCACTTGTCGTTTTAAAGTGGCAAAGCGTAAAATTGCAAACTCAAAAGTGTAAAAATAAAACAAAGTAACGGACAGCCCAAGGCATACTTAAGTATGTGTGTGTTAGATCAGACGGGCGCACAGGTTACCCGTACAATACGTCTTTCCTTGTGCAACAAAAATTATGAAGCGGTAGCCTGATAACAACAACCACATAGATGTTTTATTTTAACTGTGTTTGTTGTCATTTGGCTATAATTTAACTTTTTACTGCAACACTGGTAAGCATCTCTGATGTAAATAATACAGACAAAAGAATATAAATATAAATATGATATAATTTATTAAATCAAAATTTCTTCATAATTTAATCTAAAATTTTATTTTTGTTTTATTTTATTTAATGCAATAACTTTGTTACGGTTCAGAAGTTGCGAAAATCAGGGATGCCACCGTAAAGACGAATTATCGATAGTTTAGTTCCCGATAGTTTATATGATACTTTTGCACGGACATATTAATTGCTTTGGTGCAAAACCATAATTAAATGTGCAACAAAAACAATACAACATGATTTCGAAAACTAGCAAGCAAATTTCTGAACTTATAACATTGGGGTAAACATATTTAATTGTGATATAATTGTTTGGAGCATGGCGCTTAAGCTGAGCGTGTTCATCTACACCCGTGGCACGTAAGAATTTATGTATGAAAATTTCATTATGCCCGAATATCTTAATGAAATTTCAACATTTAGAAGCTATCAGTTATGACCGAATATATTTCAAACGAAAGGAAATCAAGTCTATTTTCTATTAAATAAAATTAAATCGATTCTATGGTTGTTTTTTGAGCGATTTGCAATTGAAAAAAAGTAGTGATTTTTGCACTGATTTTTGCCTTAAAAAGTTTTATATTTGGCACAAGTATTAAAAAATTTGATTTCATTGATTGATTATTGAGATAGCTAGATCAATTTAAAGTCTTCAAAATGAAGCAAAACTTTGCACATTTTTGGTCTCATTTTAATAGTAAATGTAATCACTACATTTATATGTATAATTTAAAATAAAGTTTGAAGCCTTGGCTTTAAAATGAAATTAATTTGAGGAAAACATATCTAATAGTTCATGAGCAACGAGCGATTTTGTGAAGTAACCATATTACAACAACGACTTTTTTTTGGATAGCACACTCATTACCGAAAGGTAAGCCGTATTCTACGTCAAAATACATGAGAAAAAGATTACGACGTTTTTAATACCTCTGGGTATGTCAAAAAATAACTGTCGTAAATTGCAAAAAGAATCGAGTAAAAATTTTTGATATCGAGCATATTTCGATATTTTGGTCAAAAAAAACTTAGGTCACATTCTACCTATTTAACCTTTAATGCGCACATATATCATGATTGAATATTTCGAATTTCCAACATGTGTCCCTTGCACTCTCGGTTGGGCTACCTGTATGACCCTAATTGCGCATATGGCATTTTTATAATTTATCTAATTCATAGCTAAATAGTAACGAATCAAGGTTTCGTATTTACATAAATAACAGCAGGTCAAAACAACTGTTTTACGACAACAATTACAACTGTCAAGTAAAAAAGAGCTGCTTACTTGCTCGTGTGTCTTAATCTTTTCAACTTTACAAGGTCTAGTGAATACCCCAAATGTTTTGCTCATTTCTTTTTCATTGTTTTGTCATTACGTCTTTTTTGTTGGATAACTTTAGCGGCCGTGTTAGACACACTGCCCGTAGGTCAAGCCGAAAGCACAGACCACTGATATTTTTTTTAAAATATTGAAGGTTTTTAAAGGATGTGAATATTAATAGCGTTAAATGTCTGTTCATTGTTTAACTAAACCTTAAAAATAATTTATTGCTTAAGGTATTGCTTTTAAGATTTAGTTTCCACATTTTTATACTCGACACCGAAGGTAAGTTAGAGACTTACAACTTTGCAAATTCTTTATCTATGGCATATTAAATTAAAGTTTCAAGATTGGAGTTCTACGATAACTAGGGGGCTGGCAAATCGATAATCTCGATAACGCAAAATCGATAGATCCAGCTATTTCGCAAGCCCTTACAGCTAGAACTACCAAATTTGGGGAGAAAATAGCTACTATCAATCCCCAAAATACTGCATCAAAAATTTAGGAGCCACGCCGACCCATTCCGGCCCCAGCCCCCCGCAGTATAACTCTAAAAATGCTCATATCTTCTACAGTTTTTGAGCTAGACCCATCAAATTGGGTGCCAAGATAGGTGTTGACGATCCCCAACCAAATTCATAAAAACTTTGGATGCCACGCCCATCTATACTGCCCTATCCGCCCTTAACCACCCCAACGCTTCGCTAAAAACGGTAGTGCGTGTATCTTCCATAGTGTTTAGGCTAGAGTCACAAAATTTGGAAGGAAGATAACAGGTAACGACCCCCCAAAAACTGCATCAAAGTTTTGGAGCCCTACCTACCCATTCAGCCCCCAGCCCTCGCAGCTTAAAAACAGAAATGCTTAAATCTTTTACAGTTTTTGAGCTAGAGCCACCAAATTTTGTACCAAAAATAGGTGATTATAGCCCCCAAAAAAATGCATAAAAACTTTGGGTGCCACGCCAATCCATACTGCCCAAGCTGCCCCAAACCGCCCCAATGATTCACTAAAAACGGGAATGCGTGTATTTTCCAAAGCGTTAAGGCTAGAGTCACCAAATTTGGTAGGAAAATAGCTATTAACGATTCCCAAAAAACTGCATCAAAAATTTGGAGCCACGCCCCTCCCGTTCCCGAGCCCCCTGCATTTTGAAATCAAAAACGCCTATATTTGCCACATTTTTTGAGCTAGAGCCGCCAAATTTAGTGCCAAGATTGGTGATGAAGAAACCCAAAAAATTTGAATGGCGCCCCCCACCCATTCCGCCCCTAGCCACCCTTGCACCATATTTTACTAACTTTGAGCTAGAGTCACCAAATTTGGTATGAGGATAGCAATTAACATCATAAAAAGATCTGCAGAAAAACTTTGGACGCCACGCCCCTCATACCAGCCCCCAGCCCCCCTTCCACCATATTCTACTAACTTTGAGCTAGAGTCACCAAATTTGGTATGAGGATAGCAATTAACATCATAAATAGATCTGCAGCAATACTTTGGACGCCACGCCCCCCCATACCAGCCGCCAGCCCCCCTTCCACCATATTCTACTAACTTTGAGCTAGAGTCACCAAATTCGGTTTGATGATAGCTACTGACATGATACATAGATCTACAGCAAAAATTTTGATGCCACGCCCCCATACCGCCCCAGCCCCTACCTTTAAAAAACTTTGAGCTAGAGTCACCAAATTTGGAGGGAATGTAGCTTTTTGGCATCCCCATCTGCACCAGACAATCTTTGAGGCAGCGTACACCCCTGCCGTATCCACACACCATTGCAATCAGCTCTCTTTTAATCTGTTTTACTACTGGTATCGAGTATACCGCAGTCGGGTGCGTCCGAATGCAACGTATCTGCTTGTTTTATCTGTTTTGCTGCTGGTATCGAGTATACCGCAGTCGGTTGCGTCCGACTGCACCATTTCTACTTTTTTTTATATACTACCCATATAATGGGTAAAAAGGGTACAATGGTTTTGTACAAATGTATGTATATAACAGGCAGAAGGAAGCATCTCCGACCCCATAAATAATATTTTTTCTTGATAAGCATCAACAGCCGAGATGATATAGCCTTGTCCGTCAGTCCGTCCGTCTGTCTGTCCGACTGTATTAACGCGTAGATCCCAGAGACTACGAGAGCTAGAGACTTCAGATTTTAAATATAAGTTCTTCCATGGTTGAATTATACAAGGTTAAGTCATGCGCGGCAGAAGGAGCCTGTTGATAAGACCATGCGAGTGCAAGAGAGATAGCATAATTGCTGTTTCGATATTGCTTCATCGTCTTGTTTTAGTGTGCAAAAACGAGATAGAACGATGTGTGATTTTGTTTACATTTTTCAACAGAGGTTCTAATTTCAGAGCGTTGTGTGTTTTTGGCTACATGTGTAATTTAAATTTTTAAACTGATTATGTAAATGAAATAAAATGACATGAAACATGTATAAACGTATAAAACATATAAACATAGTTCTAAAAAAGTAACGTAACCTTAAAATTCCACGAAAAATTCGTCCGCACTCACAACTTATCACGTTGACAGCTGCTTTGCAACTAACAACAGGCTCCTAAAAATTGAGCGAGCATGCTCTCACGACTTAACCATGTATAATTCAACCATGGTATAGAAGAACTCATGGTTGAATTATACATGGTTAAGTCATGCACGGCAGAAGGAGCCTGTTGATAAGACCATGCGAGTGCAAGAGAGATAGCATAATTGCTGTTTCGATATTGCTTCATCGTCTTGTTTTAGTGAGCAAAAAAGAGATAAAACGATGTGTGATTTTGTTTACATTCTTCAACAGAGGTTCTAATTTCAGAGCGTTCTGTGTTTTTGGCTACATGTGTAAACAAGAATTTAAACTGATTATGTAAATGAAATAAAATGACATGAAACATGTATAAACGTATAAAACATATAAACATAGTTCTAAAAAAGTAACATAACCTTAAAATTCCACGAAAAATTCGTCCGCACTCACAACTTATCATGTTGACAGCTGCTTTGCGACTAACAACAGGCTCCTAAAAATTGAGCGAGCATGCTCTCACGACTTAAGGCCCCAACCAAACGTTGATTTCTTTCTTAAAGACTCGCGGCACGCAAAGTTTGAGCATATGATACGCCGAGTATCGACCCAAACGATGCTTACGCAAGAGTTCGTTGAGTTATTTTTTTAACGAATGCTGTTAAGACTGAATGCATGGTTTGACTGAAGTGAAAACATGCATGAATGCTGAGCAATACAGAGTTGTCGCTGATTTTTTATTCTATGGAAATTATTTAACAAAATTGTTCTATCATCATTTTATTGTTTATAAACACATTGATATAATGCTTTAGATCTATAAAAATATCTATAATATGTTTTTAACATGGTATTACATTAATTGTTAACATTTATTTTCAATGGCATAAACAAAGAGCACATGGCAACAATGTTCCACCGTTAATGCCATATGGTTTGTTTACATTGCAATATAAGAAGAAGAGACAAAGCACTTAAGCAACGTATGGCTATGCCGATGATTCTCAATGCGTAAGCAAACTTTTCGTTCAGTCTTGCAACCGAGTCTTTAAGAAAGAAATCAACGTTTGGGTGGGCCTTTAACCATGTATAATTCATGATACAATAACACAAGGTAGTCTCGTCGGTAGCAGAGGCTCGTCGTTTTTGTAGCTTATCGACAGTGCATGCTTGCTTGTCAAAGAGAAAGGTTGTGGTGCGGACGATTTTTGTTTGATTTTGTTTGGTGAAATTAACCCTAAAGTGCCAATAAAAATGAACTATTGCTCTTATTGCCGCAAGCATGTACCGGGCGTTAAAATTATTCATTCACCGAAATGTGAAATGACAGATGACAGATGCGATAATTGGCTAAATATCGAACTGTGTACCCAGTGTACAGAAAACAAAGAAAACGAGCAAGATATTGAAGATTTTGACATTGTCAACAATATACCTGCAGACAACGACATGGAAGAGTTGACGGAAGATGCCATCAAGTATCTTGCACGATACGTTGTTAAAAAACTTAGGCTATGTTTTGTTTCAAACAGTTCAACATATACATATGTTGACGAGGTGTCGCACGGCGGGCTTGTAAAACCTTCCATTGAATTTAAAAATAAGCTTAAACAACTCGAAATGATTTTTGTGTATAACATGAAAGATGATGGTCAAATAACCAAAAAAGTAAAAGAAAAATTATTGCTGGCAGCGGAAAATGTTGCTATTGACAAGTCGGTCAAAAATTTTTATTTTAACATTAGAATATTTTTTAGAATTAAGAATCTAAACAAGAACAAAACAAGTGTTCAAAATCAAAAACAACGATTGCTTTCACACTCAAAGTTATTAAAAATAAAACTTTAAAAATAATGTACATCTTTGTATTATAAAATTATATGTTAAGCCACACGGGCATTCTAGGGTTACTCAACACGCTATACTGCCGTTCCATTCGAACTCACTTTACAAAGTGCCTTTTCACTCGCACTTATTGCAAGCATACGATAAGCTACCTTCTGCTGCCGACGAGACTACCTTGTGTTATTGTATCATGGTATAATTCAACCATGGTTCTATACCATAAGCAGAGCAAGTTTAGGCCCACCCAAACGTTGATTTCTTTCTTAAAGACTCGTTGCAAGACTGAACGAAAAGTTTGCTTACGCATTGAGAATCATCGGCATAGCCATACGTTGCTTAAGTGCTTTGTCTCTTCTTCTTATATTGCAATGTAAACAAACCATATGGCATTAACGGTGGAACATTGTTGCCATGTGCTCTTTGTTTATGCCATTGAAAATAAATGTTAACAATTAATGTAATACCATGTTAAAAACATATTATAGATATTTTTATAGATCTAAAGCATTATATCAATGTGTTTATAAACAATAAAATGATGATATAACAATTTTGTTAAATAATTTCCATAGAATAAAAAATCAGCGACAACTCTGTATTGCTCAGCATTCATGCATGTTTTCACTCCAGTCAAACCATGCATTCAGTCTTAACAGCATTCGTTAAAAAAATAACTCAACGAACTCTTGCGTAAGCATCGTTTGGGTCGATACTCGGGCGTATCATATGTTCAAACTTTGCGTGCCGCGAGTCTTTAAGAAAGAAATCAACGTTTGGTTGGGCCTTTTGTTTCAAACTATCGATAACTATTCTGGTTTCCGATATACACATAGAATCGATTACAAAAATATATTGAGTTTGGGATACGGTAAAATGTAGGTTAAACCAATAGGTTACGAAAATTTCGTCCAAATCAGTTTAGAAACACTGGAGATATTGAACTGAATCGATTGAAGTTAAGTCAGTTTTAAGATTTGTTTAAATTGATCATTATTTATAATAGCTTAGCATACTCTTAGGCCGCAAGGAGTTAAATATTTATTGCAACTGGGTTCAGGGTATCTTCTAGTCGGGGTCTCCCGACTAGAACCTTCTTACTTGTTTTTTTCTTTAATTTTTTAAGGCAAGTGAATATTAATATCGAGAAATGTCTGTTAAATGTTAAACTAAACCTTAAAAATTATTAATTGCTAAAGGTTTGGCTTTTAATTTTAGTTTCAACATTTTTTTTTTCATATTTATTTGCTTATAAAACTTACCCGAACTCCAATAAATCGCGTCACGAGCAGTTCCTGTTTGCGAGGATTCAGCGAAGTTTGAAAATTATTCATTTTACTCCTCTATGTTTTTGCAACTTAGTTTAATATTTCATTATTGTAAGATTTTTAATGTTCTTGTTTTGAGGGTTGAGTTTTTAATGTTATTTATTGGCGATTTGAAATTGATTTCAACGAAATTGTCAGAGAAGAGCTGCAGCAGCCATAACAACAATTGTCAACACCTTCTCGATTTTGTATCGTATTAGCTGAAATTGGTTCGGTAATTTATTGTTAAAATTAAAGTATATATTATCGCGGGGGTCTAGGGGCGAAAAAGATGGGCATGGGATAAAAATTTATCAAGCAGTTTTCCGAGGGACTAGTAGCTTTAAATAACCGAAACGTTGTGGGAAACGTAAGGTTTTTCACCATAGATTTTTATCAAATTTCCAGCACTCCATGGGCCGTACCACCGCAGTAATTATTTTATCCGACCAGTTCATAGACAAAGATTTTCAAGTATCAAACTTTAAGCGATAAAAATAGTGATCTTGAAGATGGACAGCATGACAGGCATAGCCTTCAACTAACTCTTAGCCTTCGGTGTCTGAGTACAAAAAATTTTGACTTTTATTGAAAGCGGAAATTAAGTTCCATCTTTGTCATAAGCCAAGTTTTCGTTATCAAAAACCTTTTGACGTAGAAAATGTCTCACCTTTGGCTAATTTTATTAAGATGTTCGGTCATAATTCAATTTTCATAAATAAATTCTTCCGTTCAAGGGGTGTTCACCTTGAGCGATAGTTCCAAACAAAAATTATTTTACAATTAAATATTTTCATCCCCAATTTCATAAGTTCTGGAAATTTGCGAGCAAGTTTTTGAAACCATGTTTAATTGTTTTTGTTGCACATTAAATTATGGTTTTGCACCAAAACAATTAATTTGTCCGTGCAAAAAAATTATATAAACTATCGGCAAATATACTATCGATAGTTTTGACTCTAAGTAAAATTATCTTTATGGTTGCAGCACTGGTTTTTGCAACTTAAGAACAGCAACATTATTATTTCATAAAATAAATTTAAAGCAGTGCCGCCTGTGAAAAAAATTACTTCTTCGCAGCGTAACAAAGGCATAAACATGCATTTCAGCATTTTATATGTTTAATATATTCAAATTTAAAATCAGATAAATACTGTTTATTTTCATACTTTTTGTTGCACAAGGACAGACGTATTCTACGGTTAACCTATGCGCCCGTGTGATCTAACAGACTAAAATTTTATTTTAGGCATAACTATAAGGGATATGTTCTAATCTTGGTCACTGTACGTAAGTCGGTGACCCCCCTCCCCCCCCCCAACATCACTCCATATTTTGGCGAGTTTTGATGCCAGCGCGCTCTTAAAACTGTGATTGATAGCTCTCAGTGCTGGCTTGCTTTTAATGTGGCGAACAGATGTTAATAATAAGTTGGGATAAAAATTAAAATACCGATATTTCGATCTAAACTTTCAACGCTTATGTTATTGAATTATTTTAAGATTCAGCAAAGGCAAATACATTTTTTCATATTCGTTTTTCTTTTCTTTCATATTCTGCAAGACAACAATTTTTTTGTTCAATATTTTGGGTTTTATAGGGCGTTTACACTGGCACTGCTTATTTGAGTTAGTGCGTTAAGGGCAACAAGCAGCTTTTTTCCCATACAAAAAGTAGTGGTGACAAAAAGTTGAGTTAAGTTTGGATGCAGTTGCTTGTACTCGATATACATACATTCGGTTTACTCAAAAGTGCTGCCCATTTAAGTATATATAATCGGGTATATTTTCGAACTATAACCACTAGATAAATGAAATCACTTTGAGATAAATAACAAATCTATAAAAAATTTCAAAAATTGGCAAAAATGTCTCGACAAAATGGTAAGTTAAGGGTTTTTTATGTTATGATATACATTTGGACTCATTTCAACCAAATTAAAGGTTCTGATCGGAGATTTGTGCGGTCAACTGCTGCCGCACACACGTTAACACTCATCATCATTGCGTTGTTTTGCTCCATCGCAGATGAAATCATACATAATGTATTATTATTCATTACTTTGATTAACACAATTTTTCGACTTTTACAAACTACAATCAAAACACAGCTGTTGACGCTTAACGCAATAACTCACTTTTGAGCCAATGTAAACACCAATTCTGAGTTATTGAGTCGATGACGATATCGATAGCAAATTCACTGTAATGTAAACGCCCTATAACATTCAATAATGTAAAAACCGTTCTTTTTCGTAAGTTGTTGTTTTAAAATTGAACAAGACTAATTGTAATCGATATTTTCATTCAATTGTTTCGACGATCGTGTTATCTTCATTGCAAAAGGACCCCCCAAGCCAAGAAGCAATTTCGCTACAAAATTTGTTGGCCGCGATTAAAATAGTTTTACTTCAAAAAGAACCAAAAAAGAAAGTGGCTTCTCAGTTTAGTATTCACCGCACAAAATTGGTAAGATTGCATGGAGTCATGGATATAACTAATTATTTTGCATACTCCATATGCAATAAGGATGAGTCTGGGTGTTCGACAGTGCCAACCAAAATTGTCAAAATGATTTTACGGAAGGGTCTTAGCACGTCGGACAGGCAGTTGTACAGTGACTATGATTATTCAGAGGATTGAAATTAGTTCTTAGATTTAAGATTATTTTGATCTTTATAGTTTATTTTACAAACTGAAATTTTACGGTTTTAATGGAGAAAAAAAACCAAATATATAAGGTTTATGTTTCACATATTCAATTGAATAAATAATTCCATAATATATGGTTTTGGTGGAAAAAAAAACCAAACAAGAAACTACTTTGATTTTTATATATCTCGCGCCTTTTTAATTAGGTTGTGAGCAATTTTGAGCGTGTGATGCGTAGGTCAATAGTTCAATCGATACACCGTTGAATCAATTGCGATACTTATCATTATGAGTAAGTAATTATAAATAAATAAATTAATTAGTTTGATTTTGATTGTTAAATTGAATAAAATACAAAAACTTAAATAAAAACAAAGTATTAGCATTTTATTTTATTTTATTGGCTCTATTTTCACAAGATAAAGGGGGGTCACCACCAGTGGAAAACTTTTTTGAATATCGTGCTTTTGACTATTTTAATTAAATGTCATAGATTTCTCAAAACATGAAATGTGTATATAATGCCTTAGATGCGCAATAGAACAAGCTTCCCAACGATACTATCAGTTTAGCTCTTAAGGGATGAACAGCGTTAGAATATTTCCCTTACTCGATAATCAAGGAAAGAATATATTGAGTTTGTGCAATGTCCATCCGTCTGTCCGACCGTCTGTATGAACGCTATTTTTTTTCCACACCATTCAAGCCAGAGACTTGAAACTTTGCAAATATTTTAATCTATGATTGGGGTCCTACGTAGGGTGACCACCTGGGGCTCAGGCCATTCCGAGACGTTCGAACAAAGCCCCCCCCCCCCCATATTTTAATATTGATATATTTATTCATTACAAATTTAATGATCACATATTTTTATTCATTACAAACTGAAATAAGCCATTAAACTAAACAGGCCATATGTCATTACAACTACGTAAATTTATTATTATTTATTAATTATGTTAACTTACTTATTATTGTACTTCTACACACTGCCTATTTTTTTCAATACACTAATATTCTTGTTGTCCATCAATTCTTTATAAAAGTTCAAACAACTCATGTCTACAAAATTTAATTGATTAATCATTAAGTATTCAACATTCTCCACCAGTAACCTATTTCTTTCGTCTGACCACTGCGAATTTATCAACGAAAAAAACCTTTCGCAATTTGCATTGTGCGGAGGAATTGCATAAAAGAATTCTGCTATTTTCAATACTTCCGACTCGGAAGTTCGAGTTAACGTTTGCTGCAAAAAACTGTACCAGCTTATCTGCGGAGCCTTTCTCAAAAAACGTCTTCACTTGTCGTAACAAAAACTTCTTCAAGTTGACAACTTGGTAGAACAAGAGTGAATCGTCTATCGAAATGTTTTTCTCAAAAACTATTCAACACACTTCGCTACACTTTCATCATACGAAAAGTTCGCGTCGTCTAGTTGCAGCCATTTAAAAATCCGTTACTCATCGAAGCAATAAAAAACCGGGACAATTTCGTGTCGGGACGGGACACCGGGACATTACCTGCACAAGCGGGACATGTCCCGGAATTCCAGGACGGATGGCAACCCTAGTCCTACGATAACTGAGGTGCTGGTAAGTCGATAAATTCGATAACTGAAAATCGATAAATCTACCTATTTCACAGGTCCTAATAGCTAGAACAACTTGATTCGGTTAGAAGATAGCTGTTAAGAAACCCCAAAATACTGCATCATAAATTTGGAGTACCGCCAACGCATTCCGCCCCCAGCCTTCCCGTAGTTTGAAATCAGAAAGGCCGACATCTTCCACAGTTTCTGAACTAGAACCACCAAATTTGGTGCTAAGCTTGGTGATGTCGATCCCCAAAAATTGCATCAAAGTCGAAAATACTTTGGATGCCATGCCTACCCATTCCGTCCCAGCCTCCCTTTTTCCATTTTTTACAAATTTTTAGCTAGAGCAAACAAATTTGGAGGGAAGCTGGTGACATCCCCTAATGCATCAGAAAATCTTTAAGGCAGCATACACCCCTGCCGAATCTGAACCACTTTCGGCATCTTGAAGGACTGCGAAAATTGATATATACTTGCATACATGTAGAGGGCCAAAAAAGATTTGGGACAACAGAAAATTTCAAGCTCCGAAGGCTATAAATTTTGATTCTGCAAGACGACATCCAAATTTAAAATGCTGTTATATAAAACGCCGTAAACTATTTTACAATCCCAATTTCAATTACTTATATTTTGTCCTATACTTGTGCTTTGAACAATGCAAAATTTACGACAAAAAATTGTATTTATTTATTTAACAAATTAAATCTAGTATATAATACTAATCTTAATATTTGTTTTGAAAGTACTGGCTGCTGGGGCCTTCGCCTCGTTTTTGGGAGATCAGTCTATTGTATATTAAATTTTGCTTCGTGTATAAAACTTAATAATTTTGTTATGTTCTGAATAGAGGGGGTTTTAAGGAGCCCTGAGGGGTTTTGGGAACTAAAGATGGTGGCCCTAATGACCCAAAAAAGTATTGGCACAATTTATAAAAAACGTCAACAAACCACTTAGTATTGGTAAAAACAATAATTTAATATTTTGGTCTTGAGCACATCTTTTCATACTTCCAACTAAGTTGGCTAGTTATTAGCCTCCATTGTGTAACAAAACACAAAATAAGTAATAAAAGAACGTTAAGTACAGAAAGCATACCTGGAAAGCTCTCATAGGCACCAAGCGAAGAAGAACTTAAGTCAAACCACGAAAGTAAAGATGAGTAATATGAATGAAAATAGCTCAGCCGCGTTCAATTCAACCATGCGCTGCTTAAAATTCATTCAAAATTTTGTTGGTAATGATACTAATCAACTGCCAGACTTAATATAACAAACAGAAGTTATTCTTCCAACGTTAGACGTTTTCGACCCGGCCACTTAACGCATTTTCATTAACTTTGAAAAAAAAAAAACAAATTTGTAGGGTTGTTCAGGCCAGTGTTCCATAGGTATGAAAACAAAACCGAGTGGGAGAGGCTAAAACAGATAGTTTTAAAACATTTTGGCGAAAAAGGAACAAGAGAGGTCCTAATTAGGAGAGTATTACTACTAAATTAATAAAGTGGCTAATAGAGTACACAATGGGATACTAATACAGAACGATATCACATACAACACTAATGAAAACAAGTAGAAACGTTGCAGTCGGACGCACCCGACTGCGGTATACTCGATACCAGTAGTAAAACAAACTACAAGAGACTTGATTGCAATGGGAAGCCGATACGGCAGTGGTGTACGCTGCCTCAAAGACTGTCTGGTGCAGATGGGGATGCCAAAAAGCTATCTTCCTTCCAAATTTGGTGACTCTAGCTCAAAGTTTGTTAAAGGTAGGGGCTGGGGGCGGTATGAGGGCGTGGCATCAAAATTGTTGCTGAAGATCTGTGTATCATGTCAATAGCTACCCTCATACCAAATTTTGGTGACTCTAACTCAGAGTTAGAAGAATATGGTGGACGGTAGGCTGGGGGAGGTATGGGGGGGGGGGGGGGGCGTGTCATCAAAATTTTAGCTGAAGATCTGTGTATGATGTCAATTGCTATCCTCATACCAAATTTGGTGACTCTAGTTCAAAAATAGTAAAATTTGGTGGAAGGGGGGCTGGGGATGGTAAGGGGGGAGCGTGGCATCCAAACTTTTGCTGCAGATCTATTTATCATGTCAATAGCTACCCTCATACCAAATTTTGGTGACTCTAACTCAGAGTTAGAAGAATATGGTGGATGGGGGGCTGGGGGAGGTATGGGGGGGGGGCGTGGCATCAAAATAATTGCTGAAGATTTGTGTATGATGTCAATTGCTATCCTCATACCAAATTTGTTGATTCTAGCTCAAAAATAGTAAAATTTGATGGAAGGTGGGCTGGGGGTGGTAAGGGGGGGCGTGGCAAGCAAACTTTTGCTGCAGATCTATTTATGATGTCAATTATTATCCTCATACAAAATTTGGTGACTCTAGCTCAAAGTTAGTAGAATATGGTGGTAGGGGGGCTGGAGGCGGTATGGGTTGGGGGCGCCATCCAAATTTTTTGGGTTCCTTCATCTCCAATCTTGGCACCAAATTTGGCGGCTCTAGCTCAAAAGCTGTGGAAAATATAGGTGTTTTTGATTTCAAAAAGCAGGAGGCTGGAGAACGGGGTGGCGTGGCTCCAAAATTTTTGATGCAGTTTTTTGGGAGTTGTTAGTAGCTATCTTTTCCCCAAATGTGATAGTTCTATATTGAGTTATCGAATTTATCGATTTGCCAGCCGCCCAGTTATCGTAGAACCCAAATCTTAGCACTTTATCTTACACGGCCATAGATAAAGACATTTGCAAAGTTTCAAGTCTCTAGCTTGAAGGGTGCGGAAAAAAGTTGCGCACATACGAACACACAGACGGACAGACGGTCAGACGGAGAGACACCATGACGGACATTGCACAAACCCAATATAATCTTTACCGTCGGTATCGAGTATAAAAACTGAAGCGCATTCCCTATATAGTGAGATAACTTACCTGAACTTACGAAAGCAAATAGCAGGAATATGCAAACCTCTGAGCAAAGTAAAAGTATTTCTGAGCCAATGGATCTTAACCAGGCTAACGTAAATTTTCAGACAGAGATACAAGACGATTACCATATATACAAATTCAAAGAATAAAGCGAACATTATTGTTTATTGATGTGTTAACATCTATAGGCACGGGTATCTAAATCTGAATACATGCAAACAAACGCAGCGTACGAACAAATTAAGAGTGCTGTTGTGGACCGACTGAAAAATTTCATATACATTTTCATCTGAGTATGATTGTATTGGTGTAGCGGCAGAGAATAACTGCAAAATACAAATTTTAGAGATTTGCCTCAATCTGCTTGATACAGTCCAAGTTGGAAGGGTAGTATAAACCTAGTATGAACTTTGTGCAATTGAATAGCAAAACTTGAAATTCTTTAATATAATTTAAGTTCTACATGTTTGTTTATATATTAGCATTCTTTATTGTTTATATTCTAGCATAAACAATATATGTATATATATATTAAAATCATATATTAGTTTTCATTGACAATTATTGAATATTGGTTCAAGGGGTATTTTTTCTCTGTGCAATTTGTGCGTCTTAACTACGACAAGCCAGCACGTTGTTTTTTTGTTCAATTTCCCTTTGCGTTCAGTGGCCCGTCGATTAAAGGAGAGGCGGTGGGTCAGAGGACAGCAAGAACAGTAAAATGCTGTTGGTACATATTGTATGCAAGTGCGTTTGAAACATACATACATATTGTACGCATGTATTTGAAACACACATATATTTCTTGTTGTGCCTGCTTATCGAGGGTTTTGTTATTTTTGATATTTTTCCTTTTTCTGTGTCGGCGGCAAACGCGCGCTTACATTTACATAAGTATGTACTGATGCATTACTGAAAACACTATCGTAATTTGTGCACATCTTTGCAAGAAAATGTCATAGGGTAAAAATTGGGAAGAGTATGTATTTGACTGCCTTGGAATACAAAATCTTGTTTTCTTATTCAAGCGCAATAATGGGGGAAGAAAAATAGTTTTGTGGACAAGTGTCTGCAGAGGCCAAGTTTTTAGCTCAAGATACTTGGTTGGCTAGGTGCATATCAGTTGCTAGTGCATGTGTTTTGTTGGGTAGGACAAGTTTCAAAAGTTCATAAAATACGTAAAGCAGCTATCGTTCTTATCCAAGAATCTTATTAATTGCAAAAATAACTAAATTCAATAAACTATTCTTTTCTTTTTTATGCTAATTTATAGCAATCGATCAGGTAAAAACAGGTGTTAACACAACGCTCGTGAGTTTTATTTTATTGACAATGGAGCAGAATTAAGTGTTATTATGGAAAATTTTGCATGCTTTCAATAATTTCAATCTGGCAGTTACATTTGCGAATTTTTAGAAAATAATTTTTACAACGCTTTCGGTTAATAGGCTGTAGTATACCTAATGATATGAATGCAGTCATCGATTACCCTAACAAAACGCTGAAGGACGGAGCAACCGTTATGGTCAATAGAAACACCTATCGCACCATGACAACCGATTTTTTTGTGCCAACTCTTGATGGTATTGGTGTGGATAATGTTGGTTTCAGCAGGATGCTGCAACTTGTCACATATCTCATGCCACAGTCAACTTATTGCGCGAAACGTTCGATGGCCGTTAAATCCTGTGGGGCGCCGTTAAAGACAAGTGTTATTTCCGCCATCCTGAGACAATTAACCAGTAGAATGCCAACATTCGTGATTCCATTGACGAGATACAGCCCCAAACACTCGAAAATTGGTCCGACCGAATGGGCTACTGTAAGGCCAGCCGCGGCAGCAGTTTGAGTAAAATAATAATACATTTCTGAGCGGAACAAAGCAAAAAAAATAAATTTGGCAAAATTTCAAACAGTTCAGTTATCGGCGAACCCCAATCTTGACAATTTAATTATAGATAAAGATATTTGCAAAGTTAAAAGTCTCTAGCTTGAAAGGTGTGGAAAAAAGTTGCGCACATACGGACGGACAGACACCATGAATGACATTGCACAAATCCGATATATTCTTTACTTTCGGTATCAAGTATAAAAAGTGGCGGCTGGTTGTTGACTACCGGAAAAAAAAAACCATCGAAGCTCGATTCTTGATCCCAAATATAGATGAGATTTTTGACAAGTATGACAAGAGCTCGCAAACGACTTCTACCAAATAGAAAATGACATAAGATATTAAAAAACGACGGTGACCATTATGTGTTCCATCGTATGCCCTTTGGACTAAGGAACGCTCCCTCGACTCTTCAAAAAGGGACAAAATTCTTAGTCCCTATTTAGGACAATTTTGCATAGTTTTCATGGAAGACATCCTTAAATTTTCAAAAAATATAGAAGAACACGTAAATCATCTAAACTGTATATTTAGCTGCCTATCGAAAGCAAACATAAAACTCCAACCAGACAAATGTGTGTTTGGCAGAGAGGAGATCGAATTTCTTGAGCATGCTATTAATTCAAAAGGTCTTAAGTCGACTTAGAAGAAAGTTGACGCAATCTTTAATTTAACATTACCGCGAACCAAAAAAAAATTAAAATATTTTTAGGAACAACTGGGTACCTAAGACGCTTCATTAAAGACTTCTCAAAAACTACGTAGCCCTGAGTAAAATATTTAAAAAGTAATGCTTGAATAAACACACATGATCAAGACTTCAAGATAGCTTTCCAAAAACTTAAGATCCTAATAACAAGCGATCCGGATGTCGTATACCCAGATTCTAAGAACCATTTACGATAGTCACATAAGCAAGTAACTACGTTTAAGACGCAGTGCTCATGCAAGGCAATAAAGAAATTTCTTATACTAGCCGTTCCGTAGTCATGAACTTACCTATAGCACAATAGAGAAAGAACTTACTGCTATTTATTGGTCAGCAAAACACTTTAATATTGCATTTACGGAAAAAAGTTTTTAATTAAAACTGACTAGGCCCCTAGTCTGGCTTAATTATCTAAAACGATGGCAAGCAAAATGAAACGAGTTCGATTTTGACATAACGTTAATAAAAAGAAAACGCTTTCGCAGACGGACTTAGCAGAATTGACGAAACGTCACCATAAGAATTCGAAAAAAAAGGCCAAACGGAATTCGATATAGATATACATATGATAGAGATCAATAACAATTTGCCGGACATGACACCTAATACAGATATTGAAAATAAAGACTTCTCAAAAAATTTAATTCAAATATTTACTAACAAAACTTAAGATTTGGCAACAGTTCATAGTGCGGATTCCGACGATCATAATTTTATTAACATTACTGAAAATGTCTTAACGTCCAAATAATAATTAAAGAAGCAGAAATAATCCACATAGACATTTCGTATCCTAAAAGAAATATCATGTATCTCACGTCAATTGAGAAAATGTCTAAATACGCAACAGCTTAATACATTTAAGATGGTCCCTGGATATCTCTACTTAACGTCAAACGCCAAAGGAGATAATAACTTATAACGAATTTAATATAGTTGTAGTTAAACAATGCCTCCTGGAAAACAACGTTGATGTAGATTTTACAACTCCTAAGAAAACCGGAAACACAGAGGTAAAAAGATTACATTGAAGACTAAATGAACATATACAATAACACAATACATTCATACACGAGTACTAGACCAATTTATTAACATACTTTGCTACGAAGATATTGTAAAATTTTTCGAAAACTAGTGAAAAATAAGCAGATTCTAAATGCGAAACAAAATAAACATAAATGAGCCAATCTTCTCAAACGTGTTTCTTAAGAATATTTTGTATACAATTTTATCTTAAACGGGCATCGATTAACCACCTACATAGTCTGAACGAGAACGTCTCAACTTGAAAGGCAACCATTTACCTTCTCTTCTAACTATATGTAATTGCAAACTGCAATCTAATGCAAAGGTTCAATTTCTTCTGACGCGGTATACAATTAAGTATGTGGAATGAAAGCAGAGACCGAAAGCTTAATACTTACTCTCAGCTACTTGCTACTTAATATTGGCTAATAACACGACAGCCTGATTTTTTTTTTTATATGTTGGTCGTTTTTTAAGCTCTGAACCCATATAATAGGAAAAATTGTATTATTGTTTTGTGGATAGGTATGTAACAGGAAGAAGGAGGCATCTCCGTCCCCTTTAAAATCTTAAATAGCATCAACATCCGGAGCGATTTAGCGATGTCCATGTTTCCTTCTATTTGTCTACCAGCTAAATACAGATCAGCAATTTGTTTTGAGGAACCCACAACTCTACCCATTTCCGATAAGCACATGGTATAGAAAGCAATAAAATTTTAAAACGTGTCTAAGAAATTATATCAGTCGAGAAACAGAGACATTGAATTTGAATCATTTTAAAGTAGCGCAGTATTGCATGCACTTTCTGTTGACGCGGTGGTTCAGAGCATCTCCTGGTCTGCTGTCCCGACAAGAGCCATCTTAATTATTTGTATGTATTTGATTTAAAATTGAATATTTAGGCCTTTTTATCGTCTGAAACATAAAGGCAGAAACAATTATTATGAATTTATACTCACTTAAATAAAGTTACATTTCACATAAGATTAATTGCGTTTTCATTTCCATATTTAGCACCTTTTATTTTTATTCTCATTGTAAAACATTATTTTAATTTTTGCCAAACAAAATATCAAAGTGTTAACTAAATTTCAACAGGGATCTCTTGTTGGCCTAGGTCACGATTAGCTCCATGCAGTCAGTAAAACAAAACTATTCTTAATTGTTTTAAATACATTTATGCTCAAATGTACGGCTGCATATCCCGACATAAGACATGGAAAATCTCACGTTTCAAATCTGATTTTCGTGTTGCACAGCTGTTCCCGTTGACTTGTATGCTTACTAGTCAAGATGACAGCCAGTCTAGGGTTTATCTGCTGCAGTCCATTAAATTGCAAAAAAATCTAATGTTTCGCAAGTGGCAAATTTGGAACTCGATTATTAATGCCGGCAATATATCTGCATAATCTTTACACATGGTTCTCCTTTAGTACGTGAACAAAGCACTTTTGCGTTCATAAATACATCATTAGGCTTAAGGCACATGTATATATATATATATATATATATGTATATGTATATATATATATATATCAATATATATCAATATATATGTATATATTTAAAACTGTCTTTTGACTTTGCTGGTCGGATTGATTGCGTTTTTTTTTTTTTTTTCTTTTTGGTAATGAAACATTTTTGAATTAGTTTCACTTGCAGTTTATATTTTAATTGTTGTAACTTAGATATTAAGTGTTTAGACGGAATGGCCGGAGGTGGGTTAAAGAAGTACTGCAACAAACACTTTTTTCACTCAAGAAGCTTGCGTTGGCTTGCTCTCCTTATTTCTCAGCCGCTTTGCTTTGCCTTTTTGCAAACGCTGCGAGGTTAAGTTTGTCTTTTTGCTTTGAAGCTGCAATCTGTTGGTGCTGAAGAGGAGGCAGGCTTTAAAGCTTCCTACAAAAACAAATCAAAAAAATTATACGATTTGCAACAGTTAAAGTTGCAGGACGAACACGCACACAACAAAATACCATATTTTGGCGTTGGATTTTTATGTTGTTTTTGCTACAATAAAAAAGAGAAGCTATACAACGCGACGCGATGAAAAAATGTGCTAAAAAATGCGCTCTGCAGTGGCAAGCAGTGGATATTTCTATCGATATTTCGTGCATAAAAGCGTTTCTGTGTAAATAAATACAAACTCACTTAACGAAATTTAATGAACACACAACTTTGAATACCCACTCAATAACGACTGGTCGTTTGTATTTATTTTTATTATTATTTAAATATAGTTTTGTGATTATGGTTTATTATTTAAACATTAAGAAAATTAGAGCAAATGTTTGACCTTTCCAAAGGCAATATTAAGAACAAGTCTATGATATACGCCATATGCGACTAAATTGCTAAAACACATGAACGCTATATACAAAATAAATAGTTGTTGTTCATTGAAAATTAATTTACATTCAAACTCTGAACTTGAAGTTATTAGAAATTGCTCAATGTAACAACAATAACCATAAAACAATTCTTGACATTGTTAAAGTCCTAAATCCTCGTTAGTTGGGATATGCACATTTTGGGGCTGAATGTGACTGACACTTTTTATATTGTACACAGACATCGAGCATAGAATTTATACAGAAATCAATGCTTGCGGATCTTAGTCGCTACGGGTTTGCAGTGAATTAACGCAATGGACCCCTTTGGCAGTTCGGCGTTCGGGCCGACTGTGCGCTCTCACATTCTTGTTCAGAATTATTTTGGCATGCACTCAGATGCAGAGGAGCAGCCAACTCTGACGGTTGGGCAACGCAAGTTTGCTGCTTATATACTTACGAGATTTGCGTGTAAGGGCTTTGTTGTTTTTGCGTGAATGATTATTTGGTAACTGGGGTTTATATTTAAGTGAATTTCATATTCATTTTACTTATATTAAGAAATACTTATAGAATCATAATTTTAGTATTTGAAAATGCAGTAAATTATTTATATAGTGAAATATATCTTTGATGTGATGATTACATTACAATTGGAATATTCACTAGTCCTTGTAAAGTTGCAACGCGTCATTTAGCCAGACACGAGCTAGTGAGCACCCTGTTTTGCTTGACAGGTGTAATTGTCGTCGTAAAACAGATGTTTCAACCAGCTGGTATTTCAAGGCAAAACCTTGATTCGTTACTTTTAGGTATGAATAAGATAAATTATAAAGATGCCATATGCTCACTTAGCGTCATACAAGTAGACCAACCGAGAGTGCAAGGGACACATGTTGCAAATTCAAAATATTCAATCATGATATATGTGCGCATTTAGGGTGAAATAGGTAGAATGTGACCTAAGTTTTTTTTGACCAAAATATCGAAGTATGCTCGATACCAAGCATTTTAACCCAATTACTTTTGCAATTTACGACAGTTATTTTTTGACATACCCAGAGGTATCAAAAACGTAAACTTTATCTCATGTATTTTGTTTTTTTTTTACACTTTTGAGTTTGCAATTTTACGATTTGAAATTTTACCAAATGTATCACCATCCAGATAGCTACGCAAGCATATGTGTTTGCCCACAACCAGCAAAACAAAAATAAACTATTACGAACAAGCTTTTTTGCTACACTAACAAGTTTGCCTCTAGACTCCTAAATGCATGACATATTATCAAACTAGGTATTTGTATCAACTTCTCGATTTTTTACTGAGCTCCTACTTATGCTTATCAATATGTGGAATAATTGCAAATATATTATTGAAATACATACCCGCAATAGCAATTTTATTTTATATGAGTATGCAGCAGTCATAATTCCCTTATTAAAGAAGTCCGCTGTGTAAAATCAAGTAGAAACATTGCAGTCGGTCGCAACGATTAGCGGTATACGCGGTACCAGTAATAAAACCCAGAAAAAGATACCTGATCGCAAAGGCATGCGGATTAGGATGGAGCGTACGTTGCCTGAAAGATTTTCTAATGCAGATAGGGATGCCAAAAAGCTGTCTTCCTTCCAAAATTGATAACTTTTGCTTAAAGTTTGTTAAAGTTGGTGGAAGGCTGCGGGTAGTATGGGGGTCGTAAATTGCTATTTTTCTACCAAATTTGGTGACTCTAGCTCAAAGATTGTAAAAGGTGGTGATGGGGAGCTGGATGTTTCTGGTTTAAAAATGAAGAGGGTGCAGGAAAATGGGCTGGCTGGCGTGGCTCCAAAACTTTTAAGCAAATCTTTGGGGGTAAATAACAGTTATGAAAGATGCACGCATTTCCGTTTTTTACGGAGCGTTGAGGCGCTTGATGACTGCTAGGGCAGTATGGATATGCGTGGTATCCAAAGTTCTTATAAATTTTTTTGGGGTTCGTCGTCACCTTATTTTTCACCAAATTTGATGGCTCTAGCTCAAAAACGGTGGAAGATATAGGCATTTCTGTTTTAATGCTGCGGGTGGCTGTGGGTGGAACGGGTGAGCGCGGCTTCTAAAGTTTTGATACAATTTTTTGGGGATTTTTAGTAGCCATCTTCTCAACAAATTTGGTAGTTTAAGCTTTAAGGCCTTGCGATACATGTAAATTTATCGATTTTAATATCTCGAATTTATCGATTTGCCAGCCTCCCAGTTATCGTAGAACTCACGAGCGATGCGTGAACACCTGTTTGTACCTGTTGATTGCTATATATTAGCATAAAAAAGAAAAGAATAGTTTATTGAATTTAGCTATTTTTGTAATAAATAAGATTCTTGGATATGAACGATAGCTTGCCTGCTTTACGTATTCTATGACCTTTTGATACCTGTCCTACCCCACAAAACACATGCACTAGCAACTGATATGCACCTAGCCAACCAAGTATCTGGAGCTAAAAACTAGGCTTCTGCAAACACTTATCCACAAAACTATTTTGAGTCCCCCATTATGGCGCTTGAATAAGAAAACAAGATTTTGTCTTCCAAGTAGAGATGGGCACGGTTACCGTGGGTTCCCAACCGTACGATTATTATCGTACAAATACGATAATTGAGGGTCTACGTACGATGTACTGAAGCATGTCATTATCGTACGCAAATTGTACGATAATTTCATCATGATGCAAACGAAATTCGCAATAATGTAAAACTAAAATCAGATTTCGCAACGATTTGTGTTGATTTCCTAATAAAAGGCTGCAAAGAAATTAAAAAGCGATTTGATTTTTCGGATCCTGTTCTAAAATTATTGTTGAATCTGAATCCGTCAAGAACAATGTTGAGAAAGACCAGGGATATCGTCCCCAGAGTGCTACCCTTGATGAAGGCCTTGCTTTGGATAACATCAAATAATCGATGACGAGTGGCGTCAAGTACCGTCTTTCGTGCTCCTGGCAGGTATTGATGTTAATAATCCGATCGACATTTTTGGGAAAAACTATTGGAGTTTGAAGAAGGAGATCAAAGAATGTCATTTAAAAACGTAACAACTTTGTGCTCGAAGCAATATCAGGGCTGCGTTGAGCGAGGTCGAACTGTACTTCAGAAAACACTGATATGACAGTTCAAGAATTATATAGTGACACGGATGTAGAGCAGTTTAATAATATTTTAATGCCAAACCAGTTCTAGTTGAAAGAACAAATAATAGTTCTTTATGAATAAGTTAATTATATTAACATATAATAATATTTTCTGTTTTTATGAATTTAAGTGTTTATTGATATAAAAAAGAAATTCTTTCATTTTTATTTCACTACCCTTTCATATCCATTTCTTTTCTATAATTACGAAATTTTAGCGTGTTTCATGCAGAACTTGCATGGGAAGTTCCCCTTAGGAACAGTGAAATTTTGTCCGAGTCAAATTTAAACTTGGCGCGTTTATTGAACTTCAAATGGAAAGGGAATCGGGTCATGTCTGTACGACGCTTAAAGCACTTGGGTTTGTTCTGTTGATTTGAAAGCGGTGGTTTAAAAACGACAAGTGCTGAAAAATTCACATATTGTGGCGGTAGGTCGATACTTTCTCTTAAAAAATCGAAAAAGCAACTGTGTTTCGTTGTTTGTTTACGTTCGGTTTTTTATTCTAAAAAGTACAATAATTTCGATCCATGTACGATAATTTTACGCCATTTTACGCCCCTGGTACGATAGTCAGTCCGCTTCAGGTTGCTAGCCCTGGCACGGTATTCAAACCATGATGTAATAACATAAGGTGGTCCCGTCGGCAAAAGCCATCCACTTATTGTTTCCTTGCAATATGTGCGAGTGAAATGAACAAAGTATACTGAGTGTCGTATTGAGTGTGAGTGAGGCGGCAATGTGATTGTTGATTAACCCTTAGCATGTCCGTAGGGTTTGAATATGGCATTTATAATAAAAGACGAGAAATTTTTTTAAAGTTTAATTTTTAACAGTTTTGAATTACCAATCAAACGCTGTTTTTGATTCTTAATGGAAATGTTGTGGTTTAGGTACTTAATTTTAAAATATAAACTTTACAGCAAAATTTGCAATATTTTATATTAATAAGTGTGAATGTGTAATGAACAAGAAACAAAAATCGTCCGTACACAACCTTTCTCTTCAACAAGCAAACGTGCACTGAAATAAGTGGATACTTCGTAAAACTTCGGCTGCCAACGGGACCACCTTATGTTATTCAATCATGATTCAAACCAGAGGCCCGGCCCGGCCCAGGCCCGAAGAAAATATTTAAGGCCCGGCACGGCCCGTCCCGGGCTATTGTCAAAAAGATCCGGAGTAAACACATCAGAATACATCATCGCTTGTGCTGTCCAAATTGACCACAAATTAAACTTATTTTGTCCTTGCTGAACACAGCTTCTTGAATTTTTACTTTAAACATTTTTATAAAATAAAATTTGGCGCTGGGACGCTACGGTCGTTGTGGGAAAATGAGCTCGATTACGCACAATTACTCAGTGTCTTGTCGGGCATGACGGGCTTTTTAGGCCGCCGGGCTTACCGAGCTTTTAAGCTAAGACCCGGGCCCGCACGTAAAAAGCCCGGAAATAATTTTTATGCCCGGGGCCCGATAAATTTGGCCGTGCCCACAACTTCTTCCAAGGCAGTCAAATATCAGTTTTGCTTTTGCTGATTTTTACCCTATGACACTCCCAATTTTTACCCTATGACACTTTCTAACAATCCTTGCCATCTAGCTATGCAAAGATGTCACAAATTACGAAAGTGCATTCAGTAATGCATTAGTATAAATGTAAGCGCGCGTATGCCGCCGACACAGAAAAAGGAAAAATATCAAAAATAACAAAAACCTCGATAAGCAGGCACAGCAAGAAATATATGTATGTTTCAAACGCACTTGCATACAATATGTACCAACAACATTTTACTGTTCTTGCTGTCCGCTGACCCACCGCCTCTCCTTTAATCGACGGGCCACTGAACGCAAAGGGAAACTGAACAAAACAACAACGTGCTGGCTTGTCGTAGCTGAGACGCACAAATTGCACAGAGAAAAAATACCCCTTGAACCAATATTCAATAATTGGCAATGAAAAATCTAAAATATGATTAAAATATATATATATTGCTTATGCTAGAATATAAACAATAAACAATGCTAGAATAAACATGTAGAATTGAAATAATATTAAAGAATTTCAAGTTTTGCTATTCAATTGCACAAAGTTCATACTAGGTTTATATTACCCTTCCAATTTTGACTGTATCAATCAGATTGAGGCAAATCTCTAAAATTTGTATTTTGCAGTTATTCTCTGCCGCTTCACCAATACAATCATACTCAGATGAATATGTATATGAAATTTTTCAGTCGGTCCACAACAGCACTCTTAATTTGTTCGTAGGTCGAGCTTCTCGCAGCACGGCACGCTGCATTTGTTTGAATGTATTGAGATTTATATACCCGTGCCTATAGATGTTAACACTACAATAATCAATTCATACAAAATATGGCTGGTTCTAGTTCAATTGACATGTATACAAGTAAACAATTTTGCATAAATGTGTACTCATTCACGCAAAAACAACAAAACCCTCACACGCAAATCTCATATAGATATGAGCAGCAGACTTGTGTGGCTCAACCGTCAGAGTCGGCTTCTCTGCATCTGAGCGCAAACCAAATTAGTTTTGAACAAGGATGTGAGACCGCTTAGTCGGCTCGACAAACGAACAGCTAACAAAAATTGCGGTAATTAACAGCAAAATCGTAGCGAATAAAATCCGCAAGCATTGATTCCTCCATAAATTAACTTCTCGAAGACTTATCTGAGCAAAAGAGCAATGAGCAACTGAATGATAAGGACAAGTGAGCAAAAATGAGCAATGAGTACTCAGCATAGGCTGCGTTCAGGGCACTAAGCGGTTATAAAGATGCTTACTAAGCGCTTAGTATTAATCGCTGAAAACTTGTAAACGCACTGCTTAGCGTTGCACATGGTTTTGCACATACGTTTAGATAGCATTTTACAGACATTGCAATGTTGACAAATATGTATAAGATTATACAAATTCGAAATGGTATATGTATATTTTGACCTCGAATGTGGTTCTGTTCATCGGAAAGTGTTCCATTTGCACAAACAATTAACAGCTGATCAACTAGTAAGCGCAAAAGCGAAGAAACTCTCCGCTTAGAAAGATGGCGACCGCTGACTAAACATTTTTGAAGTGCGCTTACTAAGCAGAGCCAATGGCTGCGTGCACCAGGAAGTTTTGCTGTAAGATATGGAATCTGAAAAGTTATTCATATCGGTACGTTCTGGTGAACGCTATGCTCCTTTTTTTGTTGCATGTAGGCTTGACGCACACCGGAGCCGACAAAACGTTTTTGTTTGGTCTTTGTCAGTCTGACAAGAAAACATTTTTATTTATATTACGACAAACATTTTGTTTTTATTGTTTTGTTGGCTTCGGTGTGCGATACAATCAAACACAATTTTAGTACTGCTCAAAATGTCAAGTAGTTCGGACAAAGAAATTATTCCAGCGCTGTATGAATACATAACATTTTGTGAAGGTCACGAATCGACTAAAATGTATTGGGTACATCCGTACTGCAGAATTGTCGACCAGCAGGCCAAGCAAAAAATGTAACGGACGCACATCACAAATTTTAACCCTTTTTGGTTGCAGCTTGTCGTAAAATTGACTGGCCGCTGAGTGCTGCAATTCTGTGATCGTTCTGTCGATCGCTGGGTCGAAAATCACCGTTATTTTCTCTACATAATAGCCTATTTCCATTGCTCCGTTTCAGTTAATTTAACAGTCAGTTATGAAACCTGTTTCCATTGCACTGTTAACTGAACCTCCGTAAATAAATCAGCTGTTCGATTTGTTTTGTTTTGTTTTGGTTTGTAATAGCTAAATTTACGAATTAAACATGGAGCGAAATCTATTATTGCAAATTTGTTGTGCATTATTGTCGCTTTTATTGCAATACTTGCAATGTTTACAAGCTATTTTGAGTGTTATGAAGGAGCAATACAATTTTATAAACACAACGGCCTTAAAAATTGCAAATAGCAGAAAACGGAAGCGTCCATCTGAGTGGTCATTTGTAAGTAAAATTTGCTGGCATATTTAAAAATTGTTTAATATCTCTATATTTATGTTTGAAATAGCAAAGGCATGGGAAATTTTGGGAGCTGGATGTGCCACACAGTAGTGATGCGTTTTTTAAGGAGAATTTCCGGATGGAGCGAGCCACATTTAATATCCTTGTGGAGCGCTTGCAAGGAATGGAAAAAAGAGATACCCCTTTCCGACAAGCAGTTATTCTGGAGAAGCGTATTGCAATCGCAGTGTACACACTTGGCTCATCAGCTGAGTACCGTACAGTGGGCAGACTGTTTGGTGTCTCAGCTCCCACTGTGTGCAAAATATTTCTTGAGTTCTGCAAGGAAGTGCGTCGGGTTCTAGCTCCGGAGTATTTGCCATGCAGTTTTCTGACTCAGGAAAGAGTGGAAGAAAATGTTAAAGGTTTTGAGGCATTGGGATTTCCTCAATGCTTTGGTGCGATTGGTATGTTATTATTTGTGATAAGCTTTTAACAACTAGCTCAAATAATTATTTTATTGCCATTTGCAGATGGAAGTCACATTAAAGTCAGCCCGCCAGCAAGCGAGGCAGTAGATTATTACAATTACAAGGGATGGTATTCGGTGATACTGTTCGCCCTTGTGGATTATCGGTAAGACCTTGCTTTTACTTAAAAGTTCTATTATTTTTTTAAAATGTTTCTTCTTAATTAGCTATAGATTCGTCTACGCTAACATTGGGTGCCCTGGTCGCGTGCACGACTCAAAAGTTTACGAGTGCAGCGACTTAAAAAGAATGGTAGATGCAACTGAGCTGTTTGATGCAAACGCGAAAAGGATAGGTGAAGTCACTGTTCCAGTTGTGCTAATTGGTGACTCCGCTTTCAAGTTTTCAAAAAGCTTGATGAAGCCATACCCTTTCTCCATCACTGCCCCGCAAACTGAAAAAAATTTAACTATTGTCTTTCAAAGGCAAGGCGGGTCGTAGAAAATGCATTCGGACAGCTAAAAGCCCGATTCAGAAGAGTTGGCAAGGGCTTGGACAACCGGCACGAGAACGCTTCTAAAATTGTTATGGCCGCCTGCATTATGCATAATTTTTTAAACAAACACAATTCAGCGTTTTCAGATGCTTGGGAAGTTCAAGACAGTTCATTGCCGCAACCGGAGCATATTAATTTAACAAGTGATCGGAATGTAACTGCTTGTAGTATAAGAAGAGCTATAAGCGAGCAACTTAATATATAAAAGCTAAATGAATCGAAATTGTATTTTTATAACTTGACTTCATTTATTTCTTAAATTTGTAACCCTGAGATATGCGCATCATAGATGCCTTTTTACTTAACATTTAAATGATTATATAAAGCTAAACAAACGTTACTTAAATTTATAAATTTTTCTTTCAAACATCATTCATCAAAGCCAATGTTTCTTTGATTGAGCTGCTCATGTCAGCAAGGGTTTTCTCCATCTTACTAAACATCTCCTCATGAGCTGCTGTGGAAGCTTGAACAGCTTCCTCTAGCGACGTGACGGACCCGCTCGTCGTTCTACGCCGCTTTGACGGTGGCTCCCCAGCCGCTGGTGATGAGCGCTCTGAGCAAGACCTCTCCACTGAACATCTGTCCATGGATGCCCGATCCAAAGACGAACGCTCCAATTCGATGATATTCTGGTGTGACGTCGACGGAATGTCATCTAAAAATTCAAGCGGTGCAGGCTCTAACAAATAATACTGCATATAATAATCATATTACAATAATATTAAAGTACACTACCTGTTGTTTGGTCGATGTAACCTCCAATATGTATTGACCTGACCGGTTGCAATATGCGATGCACCTTATCAAACAACTGCCACTTTGATTTGGCACCACCAGACGGGCCCTGATCCTTCAATTCTTGTCTAGAAGGAAACAACAATAATAAGCTTTTGGACATACTATACGCAGTTTTCTATATACTTACTTATACTTGCGAGTAAAGTTTTCAACTTTATATCGCACTGCTGCGCCATCCACGTCTCGCATTCCCGCCTCCTTCAATTTTTCCGCCATTTTTGCGTATATGTGGGAGTTTCTTTGCATTTTTCTCAGCGCAACAAAGTTTTCGTCCCACAATTCCAAAAATAAGTTTTCATTCGATTGGTCCCAGTTGACATATTTTTTTCGGGAATCCATCTCAAACCGAAGTATATTAATTATTTTAAATATATATTACAAATTTGCGCTTACCTTTTCAATCTTCTTTCAGCTGTTTAGTGGCTTTTTCGGTGAAACATCGCGATGTTTTATCGAACAAGTGTTCAAATGAACTGGTTTCTCTTCAGTTATTTCTCAGTTAATATTTACGGTCAGTTATACTTCAGTAAATTCCTTATGGGAGAATACATGCAAACTGAACCTCAGTTACTGTTAAGTGACTGTTAACAGATTAACTGAGCAGTGGAAATAGGCTATAAGACAAGAGCCGTAGCAAATAAATAAAAAAAATAACGATAGCACATAAAGCAAGTAGAAACGTTGCAGTCGGACGCACCCGACTGCGGTATACTCGATACCAGTAGCAAAACAGATTAAAAGAGAGCTGATTGCAATGGTGTGTGGATACGGCAGGGGTGAAGGCTGCCTCAAAGATTGTCTGGTGCAGATGGGGATGCCAAAAAGCTATCTTCCTTCCAAATTTGGTGACTCTAGCTCAAAGTTAGAAGAATATGGTGGATGGTAGGCTGGGGGAGGTATGGGGGGGGGGGGGGGCGTGTCATCAAAATTTTAGCTGAAGATCTGTGTATGATGTCAATTGCTATCCTCATACCAAATTTGGTGACTCTAGTTCAAAAATAGTAAAATTTGGTGGAAGGGGGGCTGGGGATGGTAAGGGGGGAGCGTGGCATCCAAACTTTTGCTGCAGATCTATTTATGATGTCAATAGCTATCCTCATACCAAATTTGGTGACTCTAGCTCAAAGTTAGTACAATATGGTAGAAGGGGGACATCCACTTTTTTTTGGGTTTCTTCATCACCTATCTTAGCACCAAATTTGGCGGCTCTAGCTCAAATTTGTGGAAAATATTAACGTTTCTGATTTCAAGGTGCAGGCGGGCTGGGCGATATGGGTGAGGGTAGCTCCAAAATATTGATTGATTTGATTGAATTTTGTTGCAGTTTTTTGGGGGTTGTTAGTCGCAATCTTTTCACAAAATTGGGTTGTTCTTAATTGAATTTATTTATTGTCAGCAATCAGTAGCTGACATGAAATGAAAATTAATGCAAAACAAAACAATCAAAATATTGTATTGTAATAATTAAATAAAAAGTAAAATATAAAATAATATATAGATCTGAAAGTAAATTAAGGTTAAAATAAATTAACAGTTAACGTGAAATTTCTGGGAAATTCAACACGAAAATAAGTGGTCCAACATTTGTTGCGTGGATTGGGAAACACCCAGAAAACCCCAGACAGACCAGCTGTAGGTTATTATTAGTTGTAACGATTATATTAAGAAAAAAAGAAAAGAAAAATAAAAGAAATAAAGCCTGTCATAGTCAGAACATATAACACGAAATGGTTTATGAATTAAATAGTTGCTCGAGCAAAGATCACGGCTACGAGGTAAAAAGTTACGAGAAGATCTAATTGGAACATTTAATTTTATTCGATTTAAAAAAACTGATGATTCGATTTCTCCATTCAAAGATTAGTGATAAATACTACACCATGCATAATTATACAGTTCACCAGAGAAGGAAGATTAATTAAAAGAAGTTTAGTACGTCCCATCCTGGAATCTTGTGTGTGGTAATTCAACAACCAATTCGTGCTATATGTTCTGACTATAACAGGCTTTATTCCCTTGTCTTTCTGGATACCTTAACAATCTATGCTAGTTTTTTTAGCTAATCGTAACCACTAATCACTAATATACCACTGGTCTGATTATGTTTTTCTGGGTTTTTCCCAATCCACGCAACAAATGTTGGACCAAATATTTTCTTTTGAACTTCCCAAAGCTTTAACGTTAACTTTTTAATATTTTCACCTTTATTTACTTTCAGATTTACTAATAATTTTTTAATTCTTTTTTTTTACTTTTAATTTAATTATTTTATTTTATTTTTGCATTAATTTTATGCCATGTCAGCTGTTTATAGCAGACAATAAATAAATAAATTAATTAATTAAAACCGATTAAACACAGAGAAAAAAAATGCAACGTAAAATCTAAAATTTAATTTTAGATTCCGATTTTAAAATTTATTTTTCAAATTTAATACTAAAATTTTTAATTTTAAAATTATTCGTATTCAAATATAAAACTTAATACGATTCGTATTAAAATCAATGTGGAAAAATTTCGATTTGAATAATTACTACTCAAACCTAAAACGAAAAATTTAAAAATGCACCATATTATAATTCGTATTTAAAACGAGCGCATTTGAATCGAAAACTTAAGTTTTAGAAATCAGTATGAAACGCTTTAGAATTTAAGTGTATATTATTATAATTCGAATTTTTTTGTTTTTAATTTGAACAAATCAGAAAACTTATTAAATCCAATATTTACATTTTAGATTTCAGATTGAAAAATATTATATTTAAGCATATTCATTTTTGAATCATAGTGCTTCATCTTTTCTACACAAGCCTCAGATGAAAAATTTTAAATTTAAGATGTGCCCATTCTAAGTGCTGAAACCAAGTGCGAAAGATCTTGATTCAAGTACGATTCAATCTTAGCGGCATTCGTAAAACTTTTTTTTGTCGCTGTTAAATATTGATTTTTTGTGAATAGTTTACTATTGTTCTTATTCTTTTAAAAGTTATTTAAAAGCATCAGAATGCCAAATAAGCTGAGCTAAATTAAATTCACTTTACTTAAGCATTAACTACAATCATAATGTTTTTGGGATTGGCTCAACAGCTAAGGCATTCGACGCTATATTCAGTGGTCTAAGGTTCAAATGCCGTCGCGGTAAGCATACAAACAAAATATTATAATGATTCTTTCTCATTAATTTCATTTCTAGCAATCTACATGAAAATGATTGCCAGATCTTAAAATGCTATAATTGCACTATGTATCTATCTTGGAGTTAAAAAATCAAAATCTAAAATGTTTCATATTAAACACTAAAATGATTCATATTAAAAACTAAAATAAAATATTTTAAATTAAAAATTTTAGCTGTAAAATTTAAATTTAAAATTCCACTATTTGAATTAAAAAAAAAACGGTGTAAACGGAAAATCGTTCCGAAAAATATTAGAATCTAAGTATACGATTTACTATTTTTTTTTTTTTTTTGTGAAGGAGACCTGATTGCACTGGGTGCGAATGCGTCAGGGGTGTAAGCTGCCTCAAAGATTGTCTGATGCAGATGGGGGAGGCAAAAAACCGTCTATCTTCCAAAGTTGAAGACTCATTCGTGGCATCCAATTTTGGCTGCAGATCAGTGTATGAAGTCAATTGTTATCTTCCTACATAATTTGGTGACTCAAGCTCTCCTACAAACTTAGTGACTCTAGCTCGAATTAAATAAATTATGGGGGAAGGTGGCTGAGAGCGGAATGGGTGGGGGGGGGGGGCTTGGCATCCCAATTTTTGTTGCAGATCGGTGTTTGATGTCAGTTACTGTCTTCCTACCAATTTTGGTGGCTCTAGCTTAAAAGCTGTGGAAGATATAGGTGTTTCTGGCTCCAAAACTTTGATGCTGTTTTTTTGGGTCGTTAACATTTATCTTCCTACCAAATGACCAAGTGACTCTCAAACACTATGGAAGATACACGCATTACCGTTTTAAGCGAAGCGTTCGGGTGGTTGGGGTTGGCTAGAACAGTATGGATGGGCGCAGCATCTAAAGATTTTATGACATTCAATTTGGTGGCTTTAGCTTATAAAAGAATGAACTAACGAATGTTGGACACACTATTAAAATAAAATTGTTACTGTGGGTATGTAGTTTAATCAGCTTTTTATAATTGAAGAAACTTCTCAATTGTTAACTAAACGCCAAACTATTGAAATATGCAATTATTGCAAATATATTGATGATCAACCTATCTACAGTAGCGTCCACAATAGCAGTGATATTTTGTAAGAGTATCCAATATTCGTCAATCGCTAGTTTCACAAAAAAGTCACGAAATTTGTTCAGTTGATTTTACTCATATTTTTTTTTCATACTGGGTATTGAAAGGGGGGGGGGGGGGGGTTTCGATCAGTCCCAGGTGTTGCAAGTATCCTTTTTGGGTCGAAGTTTTCTAAATCGGTAAGCTGCACAATATATTTTCCTAACAGACAACTTATTTTCCTTACCAAGGATTTGCATTCTGCTATAAAGTGCGCGGAGGATTCTCCTTCCATTCCACAAAATCAGCATATCTCGCTGCTGGCTATACCTAGCTTGGCTAGGTGACCTCTTAGTCTACAATGTCCTGTCAAGAGATCGGTGGGTATTCTGAGTCAATTTTTACCCATTGATATTACATGCTTAAACCGTTTGAGGCTATAACTACCCAAGAAAAGCTTTGCTTGTCTGAGCCCTGGTGACCTTGCCCAGCTCGTTCTTCGCATAAGTCTCTCTACGCTCCTAAGCTTCTGCCGTATTGTCCTTCTTCCTACACCATAGTATTACTCGGGTCGTATGAGGGTAGTTGCTGCGCTGATGTGGGACAGGTCCTCATCGCTCCCGTGATTCCTACTCAGGCCATTATTTGTAGCTTTTGAAGCTGCTTCTGCACAGTGATTTGATGTGCCTTATCTCCTCATGCAATCACTCCATACGTAAGCATGGGCCTAACTACCATAAGGTATAGCCATCTTATTATCTTTGGCGATTTACCCCATGATTTCCCAGCTTTGTTGCGACACGTATACAGGGCTCTGAAGCACTTTGCAATCGTATTCTGAACGTGGGTGCCAAAGTTTAATGTACTGTCAACAGTGACCCCTAGGTACTTAACTTCCTTGCTTGGTTCTATTGGACTACTTGCGAGCCTGATTTCCCTCATCCTTTGTAACTTGTATTTTCTGGTGAACGGAATGTTGCGTGAGTTCCAGTTGAACAGTGTCACAAAGAGTTTCTTCATACTTGCTCTGAGCTATAATCACAATGTCGTCTGCATAGCTCGACATTGGATACCCCTGCTGGCAAGTCTACTAAAAAGTTCGTCTACTAGTATACTCCATAAGAGAGGATATAAAACCCCTCCTTGTGGACAGCCACTTGTGGTAGTTACTGTTACGGTACTATCTTGTTTAGATGCCATAGCCTGTCTGGACCCTAGTAAGGATGAAATCCATTTACTTGTTGTACAGTCCAGGCCTCTTCTATATAAAGCATGTGATGTGTTTTCGAAGGCACCTTCAATGTTTTAAAAATGGACAGACTGCTACTTCTACGATGTTAAGCTAATTGGTCTGAAGGACTATGTGTTGGTGAAATCTTTCTTCCCAATCTTAGGGATGAAGACCACCCTAGCTCTGCTCCAAGTGCTCGGCATATGACCAAAATCTAGGCTACTGACCAGGATTTTCCTTACAGTGGGTAGGAGTATTAACTGTCCCTGCTGAAGGAATACCGGTAGTATGCCATCCAGACCAGTCGATTTGTAAAGCTATAAGGTTCTAACTGCCCATTTTATTTTCTCCACTGTAACTACCGAGCTGACACATGCCCAGTCAATTGCTGTTGGTCTGTACTGATCCTCTGATTTAATGATTCGCACTGTTGCCGAGTTGGAACACTCCTATCTATATTGACCTGACGTTTGAATAGGAAGATCCTGTGATCGGGCATGGATTCTTCTGAAGAGACATGCCATTCTCTGAAATGTGGCCTAGGAGACCGATTAATCTGAGTAATGTCTTATACCTCTTCTCTAACTATCTAGTTACAAATGTCGGTGTCGATCCAAAATTTCAAATTTTTAAACGATATTTGAATATAAAGTTGGTAAGGCACTCACCCCTTGGATTGTCCGTGCTGCCCTATATGGAATGGTGCGCATTGGCATCGCAGCAGATTATTAGCGACAGCTTTTCTCTCCTGCTGTGGTCCATCAGCGTTTATATTTTCGGTGGTCGGCAGTTCACATCATCAGCAAAATTGCCATTAAGGCTGGTTCGCACTTTGGTAAGTAGTAAGTAGCGAGTCGAGTAGACAGTAGCTCGGTAAGTAGCTACTCGCCAAAAACTGTTCGCACTTATAAAATTAACTGATTAGTACAGTGCAGCGCAAAAAAATCATCTCACCGAAGAGACATGTTTACTCCACAACAGCTTGGAAATAATGAACTGTACTGTTTCAAAACTTTCTGACTTGCTGAGTGGCCAGTAGACAGTAGCTCTGCCGCGCTACTCGAACGAAAAAATAGAGTAGATTCTATTCTGTTTTTAGTCGAGTAGCGAGTGAGCTGACTAAATTACTTGCCTAAAATTTTGCTGTTCGGACACTGTCTACTCGACTCGCTACTTACTACTTACCAAAGTGCGAACCAGCCTTAATGGCACTGCTCACTGCTGCCTGTCATGGTGACGTCAGCTTCTTCGTTCTCTGCCGTTTGCAGCTCCTCAACCATCTCCTTCGAGGACATCGGAACCTCTATATCATCCCATGCAGCTCTGCTGGACCGAGCGTTATCTCCACCAGGTTCTCATTCTCAGCCAAACTCTCCAACAATTCGGTGGCATGTGCCAGATGAACACTCGGAACAGTGGTGACGGTAGGTGTGGGTGCCGAGCCTGCAGCTTCCTGGGCCTTCGTTTAGGCGGGGGTAGCCCTTGCGCCTCTTTTTTTTATTTTTCAGACCGCTAACGCAGATAGTCCCGTTGCGGAATAAAACTTGGTGGCCTCTCACTACTATCCTTGGATGCCTCTTCGATGCCTATTACCATCAGCGCACCAATAGTCCAAACAAGTGGAAACGTTGCAGTGGGACGCAACCGCCTGCGGTATACTCGATACCAGAAATAAAATCGATAAAAGAGTTCTGATTGCAAATAGGTTCGGACTCGGCAGGGGTGGAAAAGCAATCTTCCTTCCAATTTTTGTGACTCTAGCTCAATGTAAGTACAGCATGTAGGAGGCGGGGCTGGGGCAGTACGGGTGGGCGAAAAGTTTGTATAAGGTTTGAGAAGGGTGGCTGGGAGCGTTTTGGGTGGCTGTGGCATCCAAATTTTTTGGGATTCTCCATCACCTATCTTGGCACCAAATTTGTTGGCTCTTGTTCAAAAGCTGTGGACAATATGGGCGTTTCTGATATCAAATTGGGGGCTGGGGAACTTTGGGGCGTGGCCCATTAGCTTTGATGCAGATTGTTGCGCGTCGTACCTAATTTGGTGACTAGCTCAAATTTATGGAAAATACACGCATTCCCATTTATAGCAAAGCGTTAAGGAAGCTGGAGGTCGCTAGGGGTATTGATGAGCGTAGCGTTTGGGAGAAGTCATCACCTATCTTGGCGCCAAATTTGGTAGCTCTAGCTCAAAACTGTGGAAAATATTGGCGTTTCTGATTTTAAGCTGCGGGCGGGCTGGGCGATATGGGTGAGGGTTGCTCCAAAATGTTGATTGATTTGATTGAATTTTGTTGCAGTTTTTGGGATGTGGAAGATATGGGCGTTTTTGATTTCAAAATGCAGGGGGCTCGGGAACGGGGGAGCGTGGCTCCAAAACTTTCATGCAGTTTTTTGGGGATTGTTATTGGCTACCTTCCAACCAAATTTGGAAGATATGCGCACTACCGATTTTAGTGAAGCGTTGGGGTGGTTGAGGGCGGATAGGGTAGTATAGATGGGCGTGGCATGCAAAGTTTTTATAAATTTGGTTGGGGATCGTCAACACCTATCTTGGCACCAAATATGATGGTTCTAGCTCAAAAACTGTAGAAGATATGGGCATTTTTAGTGTTAAACTGCGGAGGGGCTGGGGGCGGAATGGGTGGGCGTGGCTCCTAAATTTTTGATGCAGTTTTTTGGGAATTGTAAATAGATACCTTCGGTATCGAGTATAAAAACTACGGACTAGAATTTTCAAACGCTGGTTAATATGCAATTGCAGGTTTCTTGGTTTGGAAATATATTTTTGTCGTAGCCATACATATTTCCAGCCAACAGCATTCGACAAAATAAAAATATTTGTTGGGCTTTGTTTTATGCTGTTTTGCTAGTTTGATTCGGTGTGCGATACTCCATAAGCAAGCGTGTAATTTTCGTCACGAAAACATGTCAAAACATTTTGTTGCCTTTGGTGTGCGCGGTCCGTATGTAACTATATAAATTCGGCATTCGACAATGTTTTCTCAAAATATTTATAATGTTTTTTGGCTCCGGTGTGCGGCCAGCCTTAAGGCTGGTTCGCACTTTGGTAAGTAGTAAGTAGCGAGTCGAGTAGACAGTGTCCGAACAGCAAAATTTTAGGCAAGTAATTTAGTCAGCTCACTCGCTGCTCGACTAAAAACAGAATAGAATCTACTCTATTTTTTTGTGCGAGTAGTGCGGCAGAGCTACTGTCTACTGGCCACTCAGCAAGTCAGAACGTTTTGAAACAGTACAGTTCATTATTTCCAAGCTGTTGTGGAGTAAACATGTCTCTTCGGTGAGATGATTTTTTGCGCTGCACACTCATCTCGCTGCCGACCGCACACTACTAATGCACTGTACTAATCAGTTAATTTTATAAGTGCGAACAGTTTTTGGCGAGTAGCTACTTACCGAGCTACTGTCTACTCGACTCGCTACTTACTACTTACCAAAGTGCGAACCAGCCTTTAATTGCAGCTCAATCAGCATTTTTGGTTTTTATCTAAAAACATTTTCGCCACGGCCAGAATTGTTCCAGGTGACTTGTCATCACCACAAAAGTGATTTCAAATATTATTGTTGAGGATTGATCTCATTTTCACACATGCTATTTTTATTTTGTTTATTTAGCTGTGCTCAAGAGTCTAGACCATGATGAATTAGCGTATGCTAGCAATTAAGCGAGTGAGACGCACACTATACAGTGAGTGTAAAAGAAACGGCTTTAGAGTATGTTATTTAACCTTTAAGTAGTGAAGCTAGTTTTTATAGTTTTATGTTTAATAGTTTTGAATTAGAAACTAACTTTTTGAATTTGAACAGAACTTTTTATTTTAAATTCTTAATTCTAAAATATATTCTAATTCTGATTTTATTTTTTGTTGGGTGCAGACTTCCACTGGGAGGCTTTAAAATGACTATCGCAGATTTTTGAATTTACACCCACAACTTGCGCTTTTCAATACATTTCGGTACTTGAACAAATTTAAAATTCAGCACACGCTTGCGGCAAAAATTGCAGAAACTAATTTTTTGACGTAGATTACGTCTCCCCTTTCGGTGCTATCTGAAAGAGCTGTTGTTGTAATATGAGAGTTTCACAAAATCGCTTATTGCTCATGAACTAATGGGTAAATTTTCCACAAATTAATTTAATTTTGAAGCCAGGGCTTCCAACTTATTTTAAACTATATTTATAAATGTATTGATTACATTTTCTGTTAAAAACATGCAGCCAAAAATATGCATATTTCGGCTTCATTTCGAAGACTTTAAATTGCTCTGGCAATCTCAATAACTTATCAATTACTCTAATTTTTTGAATTTAAGTTGCGATGCGTTAAACAAGCATTCAAATGTTTAATACTTTTGCCAAATATGTAACTTTTTAAGGCAAAATCAATGCAAAAATCACAAAATTTTTTTTTAATTGCAAATTGCTAGAACACTCCTGATGAAATTGTTTTATATTTTTTGCAATATATTAAAGTCTTTATATCCTTTCGTTTGATATATAATCGGTCATGACTGATATCATTTAAATGTTGAAATTTTATTAAGATATTCGGTCATAATTAAATTTAAAAACATAAATTCTTCCGTGCCAGGGGTGTACATTAACAAGTTCAGCTTGAGCGTCAGTTCCAAACAAAAATTTGATTACAAAAAAATATTTTCATCCCAAATTTTGTTAATTTAAGAAATTTGCGTGCAAGTTTTTGAAACCATGTTATATTGTTTTTCCTGCAAATTAAATTATGCTTTTGCACCAAAACAATTAATATGTCCGTGCAAAAAACATCATAAAAACTATTGGGTAATAAACTATCGATCGTTCTGACTATTATTACCAGTGCTGCCATATCAGCCTTTTTCCGGACAGATCTGTCCTTATATAAACATCGTTAGCCGGAAAAATAACCAAACATCCCCTATCCGGAAATCTGTCCTTTTTTAAGTACCAATGTTCCTATTTTTGAATTTACAAAATATTGCCAACATTACGGTGTATGAAAATAAGGCCATCTATAATATGAACTAACCATGAACTTTTTGTACTTGTCTATCGATTGTATAAATGCCATTCACTTGTAAAATAATCGAATCGGCTATTGTTTGGTGAATGCCATTCACTTTATATTCGAGCAAGAAGCGGGAGCAACCAAAATCAAAATGCCCAAGGAAATATATAAGCAGAAGTTTCGAGAATCGTGATTGAACCACTCTGAATTCAAAAGTTGGTTGTGTCGGGATTCCTCTGACCAACTTAAGGGCTACTGCAAATATTGCAAATGCAGTATTAACACAAAAGTTGACCAAATTCGTGCTCATATGGCAACAAAAAAGCACCTGAGCAATGCAACGCCATTTCATCAACATAACAAGATTATGTTCCAACCACTGCCAATGAACGAAACGGCTGGCCAGAAAGCGGCGTTGGCGATGTTCATTGCCCAACATGCTGCCATTTCACCGGTCGACCATTTAAGTGTGTTGTGCAACAGCCACTTTTGCGCCAAAACTACCGCACCGGTAAAGTTGCACCGTACAAAGTGTACCGGAATAATCAAACATGTGTTGGCTGCACATTTTGAAGAAGAACTTCGATGCGACATAGGCGATGCAAAATACAGCCTTCTGGTTGATGAATCAACGGATATAAGCATCACGAAAGTTCTAGGTGAATTTGAAACTCATTTCTCGTACTCAAATATTTTAAAATTATCTAATACTTTTTAGGTGTAGCTATTATTATTATTATATTATTATTATTATATTATTATTATTATTATTATTTAGGTTAGAGTAGTTTAAAAACTAAGCTAACTGTTTAATAAAGCGCTGGTTGCGTGACCTTCGGCTTTGGGTGCTGTGGGATTTTTCTATACAAGTACTTATTATATATTTACATTAATTACATTTAGGTTTTATATTATTTATTGGCTATATCTTCTATTTACATGTTTGGCTGTTTTACGGTTACTTAGTTTATTTTGTATTTATTATTTTTTTTTTTGTATTTAGATTTGGTATATGTTGGATGTTTTCAGGAAGGATAGGATTTTGGATAAGTTGGTTTGGTCAAGATGACAGAGGAGGTCTAGAGGATTTGTATTGTTGAACATTTTTAGGATAATGGGTTTTAGTGCTGGACATGATTTTAGAAGGTGTGGAATGGTGGGGACGTTTCTGTCATGGCAGTAAGGGCAAGTTGGTGGTACGTTGGGGTTAAGGTAGTGTTGGTGCGTAAGTCTTGTGTGTCTTAGTCGTAGTCTGATGATTTTAATTTGGTCGAGTCTGTTGAGTATAATTTGTATGTTGTTCATGTAGTCGTGGAGGTGTATATTGTTTGGGTTTGTACAGCGGTATCATTGGCTGCAGTTTGTGATGTTTTGCTTGTGTTGCGATGTGAATACTTGTTTTAGATATCTGTTGAGGTCTGTTGTGTTTATGTCTGGGGTGAGGGTGAGGGGCATTTTGTTTGCCGACTTTGCTGCATGGTCGGCTAGTTCGTTGCCAATAATCCCTGCATGGCCGGGGATCCACATTAACTTTATTTTGGGGGCTAGTGCAATTATTTGGGATCGAATAATATTGGGGTAGGTGCTAGTGTTGTTTGGATTTTTTATGGAGTCTATTGCTGCTAAGGAGTCGGAACATATAATGAATTTTCCACTTTTATTTTTAAGGTGTTTGATGGCTTCTAATATTCCTATTGTTTCGGTGGTGTGGGTAGAGGAGTAGTGGGGTAGCATGCCATATTTCAGGGTGTTTGTTTCTGTTGTTATGGCGTAAGTTACTGTGTCATTTGTTTTTGATCCGTCTGTGTATATAAAATTGCAGTTTTTTAATGTATCTCTTGAGACTTTAAATAGTTTTCGGTATGCCTCTGGTGGTGTTGGTTTTTTTTTTTTGTGTTGTCGCAGTGTCGTGTCGATGAGCTTGTCGATGTTCCAAGGGGGTTTGTCTTTGGGAGGTTACTGTGGTGTGTATGGTATTTTGAGTTTGTTGCATAAGTTTATTGTGATGTTTTCTTTTTTTGGGGGCTGGGTTTGATAAATTTGTGGAAGGGGGTGTTTTTTGAGTTTATCAGGTTTTTGTAAAGTTTGGCAGTTTGTAGGTCTCGTCTAAGCTCTATTGGTAAGATGTTTGCTTCGTGGAGTAGGTTGTTGGTCGGGGTGGAGCGGTATGCTCCTAAAGCTAGGCGGATGCCTGCGTTAAATTGTGTTTTTAATTTAGAAAGTGTGCTTTTGAGTGACTGTTCGTAAAGAAAGAGTCCGTAGTCTATTTTGCTAATAAGGGTAGCTTTTGTGATGTCGAGTAGTGTTCTTGTGTCGCAGTTGAATTTTTGTCTAGCGAGGCATTTCATTATGATTAGTTTTTGGGAGAGTACTGGTAGGAGAGTGTTTATGTGGGTGTTCCATTTGTAGTTTTTGGTTAGTAGGTAGGGATTTGGGTACTGTTTGAGCTTACGGTGGAGCTGCAATTCTGTTTTTGGCATAAGTGGAGGTGGTGGCAATTGGAAAGCGATAGGGAGGCCCCTGAGTATGAACCCTAGTTGTTTATTTTGTAGTAATAATTTATTACTGTTGCGCAGCGCAACAAAGGCATAAATATGCCTTTCAGCTTTTTTATATGTTGTGTGGAAGGCTCCCCCACATTCATCAGCGTTACATATATTTCAACCATAACATAACTAGTACGATGAGATTAATATAGAACGGACAGAATTTAAGAGAACACAAGGTCCGAGAGCAATTAGAACATAGATCGTGTGCGCGCTCACGACCCACGATCGAGATGTCGCGAGTTGAGGTGGGCACGGTCCGGGCCGGGCCTCGGCCAAATTTGTTGGGCCCCGGGCCTAAAAATCATTTCCGGGCTTTTTACGTGCGGGCCCGGGCCTTAGCTCAAAAGCCCGGCGGGCCTAAAAAAGCCCGTCAGGCCCGACAAGACACTGAGAAAATGTGAATAATCGAGTTCACTTTCCCACAACGACCGTAGCGTCACAGCGCCAAATTTTATTTTATAAAAATGTTTAAAGTAAAAATTCAAGAAGCTGTGTGTAGCAAGAACGCAAAAAAGTTTAATTTGTGGTCAATTTGGACAGTACAAGCGATGTTGTATTCTGATGTTTTAACTCCGGGCCGGGCCGGGCTTTTTTGACAATAGCCCGGGCCGGGCCGTGCCGGGCCTAAAATTGTTTCTTCGGGCCCGAACCTCTGGTTTGAGGCCCGTGCCCGTCTCTAGTCGCGAGCGACAGAAGAGGAAAAGGTGCGCGGAGGCTCATGATACAAATTTACATAATTATACATTATAATTGTATCATGCTGAGGCTAAGCGCGAGACCAGCAAGTCAGTCGCCCAGTAGAGCGAAGATGAGCGGTCGTAAAGATTAATAAATAAGTGAATTGAAATGCAAAGACGCGAATAATTAAGTTATAAATATGTGGGACACATATGAATAATAATTATAAGTGGCTATTGACGGCAGGCAGCCGAGTTAAAAGACCTATGTTTGTGCGAATTTGAACCAAAAGCGTGTTTCATATACATATATGTCGCGACGCGTCCCCCCCTCCCCACATTCGTGCTAATCGGCAGATCGATCCCCGATTCGTACGGAGCACCATCTGTGGCATCAGTGGAAACCGTACGAATGTACATCATCCCTGATATCCCAGTTTTTTAGGTCGCGCGACTCCGGGGTTATATCGTTAAACGAACTCGCCTCCATCAAAGCTAACGCGTTTCAGCAAATATAAATATTTCTTGTATTGTGTACCGAGCATTGACGGACAGCGGCACAGTGGGACGATAGTGACAACATTTTTTTTTTTTTTTGACAGTAGAACGAGAGCAAAAAGTTTGAAGGCTCAAGTCGGGAGAGCCCGAATAGAAGATACCCTGAAACTAGTAGAAATAAATATTTAACTCCTGCGCCCTAAAAGTATGCTTCAAATACGATTCATTTAAACAACACTAATAACTGACTTTACGATATCTCCGGTGTTTCTTAAACGATTTGGAGGAATTTTTGAGAAAAGTTCCATTATTACCCATTTTGCAACCTCCATTTTTATTTTTTTGTAATCGATTCCATGCGTATATCGGAAACCAGAATATTTATCGATAATTTGAAACAAACTTGTTCTGCTCATGGTATAAGAGAACTTTTGTTCAAAATCTGAAGTCTCTAACTCTTGTAGTCGCTGAGATCTACGCGTTCATACAGACATAGATTGACAGACGGACGGACAGACGGACGGACAGACGGACATGGCCATATCGACTCGGCTATTGATGCTGATCAAGAAAGTATATACTTTATGGGGTCAGAGATGCTTTCTTCTGCCTGTTACATACTTTTGCACAAAACCATTATACCCTTTACCCATCTTATGTGTTCAAGGTATACAAATAATAATCGTGCGAATTATAACAAAATGAATCAAATAAAAAATGAGTTTGATGAAACTTAATAAATCGGAGAGAAAAATTAAATTTAATAAAAATTTAATTAAACGGGATTAAATTAAACCGGGAAAATATATTTTTTGCTGCGTAAAAAAAAACAAATAGGTGAACAGTTGGGCGAGAACATTTAAAGTGACAATTATTTTTTTTGCTGTGTGATCAAAAAAATAAGGCAACGTTGAGAAAAAAAATAAGGTGGATTATCAGTGTGCGTAAATGAACCAAACTATCCAACAGTGGGACGAGAGCGAGTGCAAAAGAAAATCTGAACCGTGGGGCGAGTACAATTTAAAATCGGTCAAATAAATAAATATTTATTAACTATCTTTTTTAAAATTTTTTTTGTTAAGGAAAGCAACGATGAGCGAGCCAAGCAACACGGAGTTTTAGGATGGCGGCAATCAGCACGGTTTGGATACCGCCTATATGGAAGATGGCAGGCAACGGCACTATGTGGTCGTCCCTTAACAGGTCCGAAGATGGGGTATAAGATTTAATGGGGGGAGCAACCCGACGCGTTTGTGGAGGCAATCGAGGAACGGGCGCTGTCCTACGACGTCAGTCTGGACCGTATGCCCGGAGCGATGAGCTAGGCATTAATGGATGAGGCGGATCGTTGGTTCATTACGAGTCGGATAAGAGGCGCGACATGGGCCACGTTTAGGAAGGAGTTCTTAGAATTTTTTTTACCCTCCAGATACTTCGACCGCTTAGAAGATGAGATAAGGGACCGCCGACAGCGAAGCGGCGAAGAGCTCAAAAGATATCTGATCAACCTTGGGAGTTAATGTATTATGCAGGGTATGAAGGCGAGCAGGAGTTACACAGGGTGTTAGAGAATCAAGCGCCGACACTGTCTGAACTGACGCAAATGGCAGCGGAGTTCGAAATAGTTCGAAGTCAGAGCGACAGGGAAGCGCTTACAGCCACACGATGAGAGCTGGATACCCAAACGGATATTCCCGTCAGGCAAGCCAAACCTTTCGGGAACCCGCCACAACAAACACCAGTAGCGAGGAAGTCAACAGAACAGAAGATATATCTAACGGGTTGATAAGGCATGAGCAACGTAGGCCAAACGAGGGTCGCGTATGCTATAAATGTGCACAGCGAGGACACTTTGCGAGAGGCAACGTGGCACTCAGGGGGTAAGCAGTCGATAGAGATAGAGAAAAGAGCAGCAGCGTCGTCCGGAGTGGTACCGGATTGGCGCCGGCGTGAACCAGTCCAGGGACTAGAGTACCCGCTAAAAGTCGAAAAGGGCCGCATAGTCACCGCAGTGAAGGTCGGAGACCAAACGCTGAAGGCGACATTTCGACAGTAGCCATAGAAAAGCTGTTGCGAACAAAAGTGGGTCTAGACGGGAAATCGTGGTTGTTATGCATGTCATGGCATCCATGTAAGAGAATCTAATTATGGGAATGGATTTTCTATGCAAGATGGGGACGACCACGACTTACAGTGCGGTAAGTCGAGGTTATTACATTTATACTACAAACCACTGAAGTGCCAACCGAGACAAAAAGCGTCTGACGCAGCGTCGAGAGGAGACCAAAGCGCAAACCAACGGTCGCGAAACCTACGTTGGGACACCCCAAAATATCGGCAAAGGTTGAGGGAAGCGTTTCCACCAACCTTTCTACACACGAGGCACGTGCACAGGGAGTCGACGGTTGACAGGGTTGAGGGCGCGGTAATTCTAAGTAAGGTGGAGAGGACAAAGGCGATCATGGAGGCACTAGGGGTTTGTGCATCGTCCTCATACGTGAAAGAGCCGGCTTCACCAGCCAGCCTTTGCACTCGAAGGAGGATACGAAGACCAGGTGGTACACCGTAAGCCGTACCAGCCGCGAAGACAATCGACGAGGGACAGGAGGGAACGGTCACGAGGGAGCGTGAAAGGTCACAGACCAACAGGAACACCGCGGGAAAGTGAAACACAGTGCCGGAAATCACGCCGTAGTGGATGGTGTTGCCGAGAGGCACGGAGCTGACACCATTGCAATAAGGAGAATAAAGAGATGGCTGAGCAAAAAAAGCAGGACAGGACGACGCGAAAGGGCAACGGTGGTGGCGGGACCGCACTTGTACAACGTGACCATGCACCCCGACGGCAGGGTCACAATCTCAAAGAAAGGTGGTGGGGGGGGGGGGGGTGTGTGTGTGATGTAGGCTTGTCCCAGGCCTCCCCAAAATTCATCAGAGTTACATATATTTCAATCATAACATAACTAGTACGATAAGATTAATATAGAACGGACAGAATTTAAGAAAAGACAAGGGCTGAGAACAAGTAGAACATAGGTCATGCGCGCGCTCACGATCCACGATCGAGATATCGCGAGTGACAGAAGAGGAAAAGGTGCGCTGAGGCTAAGCGCAAGTTTAAGATAAGTGAATTGAAATGCAAAGACGCGAATAATTAAGTTATACATATGTGGGACACATATGAATAATAATTATAAGTGGTTATTGACGGCAGGCAGCCTAATGTAAGGAATTATCAAAACATGAACATTAAATTATCGAACAGCTATTTGTCATTGTTTTGATATTAATTGATAGCCAAGCAGCACTTATTTTTTGCCGGATTCTTAAAATATTTGCTTGCAAATAATTTTATGCTCCTCCATTTTATATCAGCTGTTCGACGTAACTTGAACTGGAATATGAACTGGATCTAAAAATTCTGTTTTCTGCAGGTTGTCAATTCAATTAAGTTCGAGTTGAGGGTAACCAGCAAACAGTGTTTTACGTTTAGTTTAACTGTTCAGCTGTTTTACAAGTTCTAATTCAATTCAGTTCAAGTAAGGGTAACTGGGCCTTAATACTGTTTTTAAAGCCGCCGCTCTCTAAACCAGCCCAGTGGCGCAAATGCCCATTCTTAGATCGATTAGTAATCGAGCACTTTGTGGGCGGCCCGCACAAAACGTTTACGAAAACCTGGATAACTTTTACACAGCGATGGCTGCTTTGTGGACGGTGCGCCCAAAACCTATACCACTTGTGGTACAGATTGTAAACAGCAGCCGAAAGGTTTTTGAAATGCGCTCGGCTGCCGATAAAACTGTATATACTTTTTATGAAATTGTAATGCAGATTGTGGGCGATTTGGCCACAAGCTTAGGGTTGCCATCCGTCCTGGAATTCCGGGACATGTCCCGCTTTTGCAGGTAATGTCCCGGTGTCCCGTCCCGACACGAAATTGTCCCGGTTTTTTATTGCTTCGATGAGTAACGGATTTTTAAATGGCTGCAACTAGACGACGCGAACTTTTCGTATGATGAAAGTGTAGCGAAGTGTGTTGAATAGTTTTTGAGAAAAACATTTCGATAGACGATTCACTCTTGTTCGACCAAGTTGCCAACTTGAAGAAGTTTTTGTCACGACAAGTGAAGACGTTTTTTGAGAAAGGCTCCGCAGATAAGCTGGTACAATTTTTTGCAGCAAACGTGAACTCGAACTTCCGAGTCGGAAGTATTGAAAATAGCAGAATTCTTTTATGCAATTCCTCCGCACAATGCAAATTGCGAAAGGTTTTTTTCGTTGATAAATTCGCAGTGGTCAGACGAAAGAAATAGGTTACTGGTGGAGAATGTTGAATACTTAATGATTAATCAATTAAATTTTGTAGACATGAGTTGTTTGAACTTTTATAAAGAATTGATGGACAACAAGAATATTAGTGTATTGAAAAAAATAGGCAGTGTGGAGAAGTACAATAATAAGTAAGTTAACATAATTAATAAATAATAATAAATTTACGTAGTTGTAATGACATATGGCCTGTTTAGTTTAATGGCTTATTTCAGTTTGTAATGAATAAAAATATGTGATCATTAAATTTGTAATGAATAAATATATCAATATTAAAATATGGGGGGGGGGGGTGTGTTCGTACGTCCCGGAATGGACTGATCCCCAGGTGGTCACCCTACGGTAGGACCCCAATCATAGATTAAAATATTTGCAAAGTTTCAAGTCTCTGGCTTGAATGGTGTGGAAAAAAAATAGCGTTCATACAGACGGTCGGACAGACGGATGGACATTGCACAAACTCAATATATTCTTTCCTTGATTATCGAGTAAGGGAAATATTCTAACGCTGTTCATCCCTTAAGAGCTAAACCTATAGTATCGTTGGGAAGCTTGTTCTATTGCGCATCTAAGGCATTATATACACATTGCTTTCATGTTTTGAGAAATCTATGACATTTAATTAAAATAGTCAAAAGCACGATATTCAAAAAAGTTTTCCACTGGTGGTGACCCCCCTTTATCTTGTGAAAATAGAGCCAATAAAATAAAATAAAATGCCAAATCTTTGTTTTAATTTAAGTTTTTGTATTTTATTCAATTTAACAATCAAAATCAAACTAATTAATTTATTTATTTATAATTCTTACTCATAATGATAAATATCGCAGTTGATTCAACGGTGTATCGATTGAACTATTGACCTACGCATCACACGCTCAAAATTGCTCACAACCTAATTAAAAAGGCGCGAGATATATAAAAATCAAAGTAGTTTCTTGTTTGGTTTTTTTTTCCACCAAAACCATATATTATGGAATTATTTATTCAATTGAATATGTGAAACATAAGCCTTATATATTTGGTTTTTTTTCTTCATTAAAACCGTAAAATTTCAGTTTGTAAAATAAACTATAAAGATCAAAATAATCTTAAATCTAAGAACTAATTTCAATCCTCTGAATAATCATAGTCACTGTACAACTGCCTGTCCGACGTGCTAAGACCCTTCCGTAAAATCATTTTGATAATTTTGGTTGGCACTGTCGAACACCCAGACTCATCCATATTGCATATGGAGTATGCAAAATAATTAGTTATATCCATGACTCCATGCAATCTTACCAATTTTGTGCGGTGAATACTAAACTGAGAAGCCACTTTCTTTTTTGGTTCTTTTTGAAGTAAAACTATTTTAATCGCGGCCAACAAATTTTGTAGCGAAATTGCTTCTTGGCTTGGGGGGTCCTTTTGCAATGAAGATAACACGATCGTCGAAACAATTGAATGAAAATATCGATTACAATTAGTCTTGTTCAATTCTAAAACAACAACTTACGAAAAAGAACGGTTTTTACATTATTGAATGTTATAGGGCGTTTACATTACAGTGAATTTGCTATCGATATCGTCATCGACTCAATAACTCAGAATTGGTGTTTACATTGGCTCAAAAGTGAGTTATTGCGTTAAGCGTCAACAGCTGTGTTTTGATTGTAGTTTGTAAAAGTCGAAAAATTGTATTAATCAAAGTAATGAATAATAATACATTATGTATGATTTCATCTGCGATGGAGCAAAACAACGCAATGATGATGAGTGTTAACGTGTGTGCGGCAGCAGTTGACCGCACAAATCTCCGATCAGAACCTTTAATTTGGTTGAAATGAGTCCAAATGTATATCATAACATAAAAAACCCTTAACTTACCATTTTGTCGATACATTTTTGCCAATTTTTGAAATTTTTTATAGATTTGTTATTTATCTCAAAGTGATTTTATTTATCTAGTGGTTATAGTTCGAAAATATACCCGATTATATATACTTAAATGGGCAGCACTTTTGAGTAAACCGAATGTATGTATATCGAGTACAAGCAACTGCATCCAAACTTAACTCAACTTTTTGTCACCACTACTTTTTGTATGGGAAAAAAGCTGCTTGTTGCCCTTAACGCACTAACTCAAATAAGCAGTGCCAGTGTAAACGCCCTATAAAACCCAAAATATTGAACAAAAAAATTGTTGTCTTGCAGAATATGAAAGAAAAGAAAAAACGAATATGAAAAAATGTATTTGCCTTTGCTGAATCTTAAAATAATTCAGTAACATAAGCGTTGAAAGTTTAGATCGAAATATCGGTATTTTAATTTTTATCCCAACTTATTATTAACATCTGTTCGCCACATTAAAAGCAAGCCAGCACTGAGAGCTATCAATCACAGTTTTAAGAGCGCGCTGGCATCAAAACTCGCCAAAATATGGAGTGATGTTGGGGGGGGGGAGGGGGGTCACCGACTTACGTACAGTGACCAAGATTAGAACATATCCCTTATAGTTATGCCTAAAATAAAATTTTAGTCTGTTAGATCACACGGGCGCATAGGTTAACCGTAGAATACGTCTGTCCTTGTGCAACAAAAATATGAAAATAAACAGTATTTATCTGATTTTAAATTTGAATATATTAAACATATAAACTGCTGGAATGCATGTTTATGCCTTTGTTACGCTGCGGAGAAGTAATTTTTTTCACAGGCAGCACTGCTTTAAATTTATTTTATGAAATAATAATGTTGCTGTTCTTAATTTGCAAAAACCAGTGCTGCCACCATAAATATAATATAATAATAATAATATAATTGTATGCGTAGCATTTGCATTGTTATTCATTGACCTGCTCTGAGAACAATAATAAATAATAGCTTGCCTGCCTTACGTATTCTGTGATATTTTGATACGTGTCCAACCCCACATAGCACTTGCACTAGCAACTGATATGCACCTAGCCAACCAAGTATCTTGAACTAAAAACTAGGCTTCGGCAAACACTTGTCCACAAAACTATTTTTCTTCCCCCATTATTGCGCGTGAGTAAAATAAAACAGCAAGATTTTGACTTCCTAGGCAGTTTTGCTATAATATGTGCAAATGTATACACATAGGGACACACACACAATCTTATGAGCGCTTGTCGAAATAAAAAACATAAGATTTTGTCTTCCAAGGCAGTCAAATTTCAGTTTTGCTATTGCTGCTCATTCATACTCTTCCCGATATTTACCCTATGACACTTTCCAACAATCCGTGCCATACAGTTACGCAAAGTTGCGAACAAATTTCGAAAGTGTATTCAGTAGTGCATTGGTACATATGTTAAAGGAAAAATATCAAAAATAACAAAAAATCGATAAGCAGGCACAGCAAGAAATATATGTTTCAAACGCACTTTCATACAATATGTACCAACAACTTTTTGCCGTTCTTGCTGTCCGCTGACCCGCCGCCTCTCCTTTAATCGGCGGGCCGCTGAACGCAAAGGGAAACTGAAGAAAACAACAACGCGCTGGCTTGTCGTTGCTGCACAAATAAAAAATACCCCTTGAACCAATATTCAATAATTGTCAATGAAAAATCTAATACATGATTTAAATATATATATTGTTTATGCTAGAATATAAACAATAAACAATGCTAGAATAAACATGTAGAATTGAAATAATTTTAAAGAATTTCAAGTTTTGCTATTCAATTGCACAAAGTTAGTATTAAGTTTAGACTACCCTTCCAACTTTGAGTTTAATAAGCATATTGAAGCAAAACTCAAGAACTGCCGATTTACAATTTTCTGAACATAACAAGAATACAGACCGCGCGTACAGCGTTGCCGAAAAGTAACAAAAAATAGCAAAAAGTGTATTTGGTTGTTGTTCTTTTTGTTGCATTTTGGCAGCGATGCTGTTTGTGGGCAAAGAAATATGCATTGATAGATTTTTGGGTTGCGAGACATTGTTGTTGCTGCTTGTGAGAAATACTTTATCTTGCATGGATTGGTTTGATATGATTCGATTATGTATTTAAGACATTTATATGTAATCATCACATCGGTTGTAATGTGTCATTGTATTTTTAATATATTTGCGGATTAAATGTAATTATGCAGTTATAAGAAACCTGTAATAAATAGTAACATATATAGCAATTAATAATAAATTGTTGAAATATTGACCCTACAAGTATTCTTTAGTTACAAAGTACCAATCTGGCAACATGCGATTATGTATAATCTGTCTGGCAACTCGCATTTGCCTATTCTTGAATTCTCTCTATTGTTCTTAGTTTTAGTCTTTAGCCGAGTGTCGCTAAACGCGCATCGAAGAGCTCATGTTCGCATTACAAATATAACCACATATATATATATATATATATCGCTGTTCTTTTTATTTTCGCAACGCCATTGAATCTCGCGCAAACTTCGCAGTAATTTCAATAGGTTATGGGCCCAGAGTGCCGAAAATAATAAATAGCGTGGACAGTAAAAAGTACAGTCGTGAAAAATGACGGGTGCTTTCATTCGGATAGAGCCGCTGTGTGCGGAGAACTATGATACGTGGAAACTACAGATGAGAGCCGTATTAGTGAAAAACGAACTATGGCAGTACGTCGATGGAACAAAAGAGTGCCCAACAGAGCCGGTAGATCAGGCTGTATGGAAAATATTCGACGAAAAAGCGCGAGCGGACATATTATTATCAATTAGCCCATCCGAATTGGCTTTAATTGAACACTGTGGATCGGCGCAAGAATACTGGTTGAAATTGCAGGAGACATTTCAATCAAAAGGGCCAGTGCGAAAAGCAAGCCTGTTAAAGCAAGTGGCATTATCGCGTATGAATGAAGGTGGCGATGCACGACAACATGTGAACAATTTTTTCGACGCAGTGAAAAAATTGAAAGAGATAGGAGTCGCAATTGGTGATGATCTGCTAGTGATTCTCTTATTGTACAGTCTGCCTGAATCGTATGAAATGTTTCGATGTGCGATGGAAGCCCGAGATGACTTGCCACGCCCTGATGTGCTTCGCGTTAAAATTCTAGAAGAATCAGAAGCGCGAAAATCAAAAGGTGATCGTAAAGAACAAAACGCAATGTTCGTTAATCGTCGGAAAGACAATTGCAAAGAGGATCGAAACGAAAAATTACAAAGAGGAGAGAGAAAATGTTATAGCTGCGGCAAAGCTGGACATTTCGCGCGCAACTGTCGAGACAAAGCAAAGAAGAACACGAAAAGTGATTCAAAAGAACAAAGTGCAAGTACAGCAGAGATGCTAAACGTATCAGAGATGGCATTTTTCACAAATGAGAAAAATAGCTTATGGTGTCTAGATAGCGGCTGCACTGCACACATGAGTTCAAACGTGAACATGTTTGATAAAATGAAAGTAGTCGAAAAGACATTGCACTTAGCAAACGATAATACCACAATGATAAACGGTATTGGTGAAATTAAAGTTGCAGTTAAAGACCAGCAGCGAAAAGCTGATTTAACACTAAAAGATGTGTTCTATGTGTCAGATCTGCGTCAAAGTTTAATGTCAATTTCCAAAATTACCGATAATGATTGTGAAGTGCTATTCCGGAAAAGCGAAGCACTTATTATGAAAAATAATACGATAATGCTACGTGCACAACGACATGGAAACTTGTATTATTTGAACAGCGAAAAGCATCAAGTAAACAGTACAATTCATAGTGATAAAAATAATATCAACTTATGGCATTATCGGATGGGACACTTAAACGAAAATGATTCAAAAAGTATGGCTAAAAATGCAAAAGTCTACGGTATGGAAATAAATGAAAAAGAAAAACTATCCAAGTGCGAAATTTGCATAAGTGAAAAACAAACTGCAAATAGTTATAAAAGCGCACAAGAAAAGCGTACAACAGATCGACTTGAAATAGTACACAGCGACGTATGCGGCCCAATGAGAACGCAATCCATTGGTGGCTGCAAATATTTTGTTACCTTTATTGATGACTATTCGCGTCATTGCGAAGTCTATTTCTTAAAACAGAAATCTGAGGTGTTCGAGGCATTTAAGGCATACAAAGCTGCTGCTGAAAATTACACGGATAAGAAGGTAAAAGCTCTTCAGTCGGACAACGGGACAGAGTATTGCAACAAAGCATTTGATGCCTATATGAATGCTAATGGAATCGGAAGACGATTGACAACACCCCATACGCCGCAGCAAAACGGATTAGCAGAGAGGCATAACCGCACCCTGGTGGAGATGGCGCGCTGCATGATGAAACAGTCTGGCGCAGCACCATCGTTTTGGGCGGAAGCAGTTAACACAGCGTGCTACACCAGAAAAAGGTGTATAACACGAGGGCTATCAGGCGAAGTTCCTCACACATACTGGACAAAAAAGATACCTACAGTGGCACACATGCGTATATTTGGCACAAAGGCATATGCGTTGGTGAAGGGATCAAATAAAGGAAAATTTGAATCACGCTCGAAAGAATGCGTGCTGGTTGGCTATTCAACAACTTCGAAAGCATAGCGGTTGTACTTACCTGAAAAAGGTAAGGTAATAGTAAGGAAAGATGTTAAGTTCTTGAGTATTCCAGGCTTCAAAAGCGAGTATGCAGAGTTCTATGATTGCAAACAGAACACAGACGAAGACATCGGCATAAATCTCACCAGCGAACGCAGCGAAATACATGCAAGTGATGATAGCAGTTGCGAAGAGCAACAAGAGCCAGTTAATCAGCGACATGGCAAGGGGCGTCCGAAGCTTGAAAGGACAGGCTGACGTGGTAGACCACGTAAAATATATCAGGCACCAACACAGGTGCACAACGACAGCAGTAACGAGGAAAACAGTGAAAGCGAACTGTTTGAAGAATGTGAAATGGCATATTTAGCTGCACCCGAAGATCCAACCACATTAAAAGAAGCAGTAGAGAGCATAGATGGCACTTACTGGATAAAGGCAACCGAGGATGAGTTTTTGGCACAACTCCATAACAAAACATGGAAAATAGTCGAATGTCCCAAAGATCGAAAAGTTTTGGGAAACAGGATGGTATTCCGTACAAAAGATGATGACACAGTCTCAGGAAAAAAGAAAGTACGATTGGTTGCTAAAGGATATGCACAAAGGCCCGGAGAAGATTTTCACGAGACTTACTCACCTGTAGCTAGATTCACTTCAGTAAGATTATTGGTAGCCATGGCAACTGAACTTGATATGGAGGTACACCAGATGGACGTCGTGACAGCGTATTTAAACGGCGAGCTCGAAGAGAGTGTATACATGAAAGTGCCCGAAAGCTTCAACGATTTCATGAAAAAGTTGGAATCCAATGAGCCAGTTGGAAGCAAGCAGGTCTCCAATCATAGGGAATTCTTGCAAGCAGCAGTGGAATGGCGTAAAGCACATTCATCTTTGAAAAACCCTGTGTGCCTGCTGAGGAAGGCGCTTTACGGACTGCGCCAGTCTGGTTTGCGTTGGTATCGCAAACTCACAACAAAGCTGCAAGAAATCGGACTTGAGGCCACGAAACAGGATCCATGTCTGTTCGTTAAGCGACAAAAGGATAAAATTCTTTTAGTCACTATATATGTTGATGATTTGCTACTGGCGACTAATCATCCTAAATGGTTGCAGCAGACAAAAGAAGTTCTCGGAGAAGCCTTCGAGATGAAAGATCTTGGACCAGTGAAGAATTGTCTGGGCATCGAATTTGAGCAAAATATGAACGAGCATCGCATATTTCTCTCACAGGCAAAGTACATTAAGGCTGTACTGAAACGATTTGGAATGACAAAATGCAAACCATCATCAACACCAATCGAGGCGAAATGTATTTTGAAGCGGCCAGAAATAGCTGATCAAAATGAAATGGATAAGTATCCTTACCAAAATTTAATTGGTTCCCTTATGTTTCTTTCAGTCACAACTCGCCCAGATATAGCTTACGCCGTTAGCTTTATGAGCCAATTCAACTCAAACTATAGCGTTGAACACTGGAAAGCAGCGAAACGAATTCTCCGATACCTAAGCGGTACCATGCAACTTGGCCTGTTGTTTAAGCAAACAGGCGATGATCTTTATGGAGTCGTCGATGCTGGGGCGATTGGGGCGCAAATTTGACTGACAGGCGCTCTTATTCTGGCTATGCGTTCATGCTAGCAGGTGCTGCAATTTGCTGGGAGGCACGAAAACAACGTACAGTCGCACTGTCAAGCACTGAATCCGAATACTTGGCAATGAGTGAAGCAACAAAAGAGGCATTGTATTTGAAAGCGATTCTTAGCCGGATTGGCAGCAAATGCGATTCAGTTAAACTTTTCAATGATAACCAAAGCGCTCAAAAATTAGTAAAAGGTTTTGGTTTCCATCCTCGTACAAAACATATCGACGTGAGACACCACTTCATCCAACATAAACTTCAGAGTGGCGATATCCAAGTAGAGTATTTGGAAACAGAACGGATGCCCGCAGACGTCCTAACGAAGGGCCTAAGTAGCGCTAAGCACTACGGCTGCATTTCTTCAGTGGGCGTTACTAGTATTTAAGATTATAAGAATTGTTACTTTGAGGGGGCGTGTTGAAATATTGACCCTACAAGTATTCTTTAGTTACAAAGTACCAATCTGGCAACATGCGATTATGTATAATCTGTCTGGCAACTCGCATTTGCCTATTCTTGAATTCTCTCTATTGTTCTTAGTTTTAGTCTTTAGCCGAGTGTCGCTAAACGCGCATCGAAGAGCTCATGTTCGCATTACAAATATAACCACATATATATATATATCGCTGTTCTTTTTATTTTCGCAACGCAATTGAAACTCGCGCAAACTTCGCAGTAAATTCAATATAAATATACACATATTGTTAATATTGCACTTCTTTATGTTCCTCAACCTGTTTATAAATTGCCAAAATCCTAAAGGTCAGTTAATGCCATAACAATAACCACTCATACAAACGAGCTGGATAGACATACATGAACACACACATGCAAATGCAAGGCATAGGGAAAAATATATAAAAAATCTAGGCAAAGCCCAAAGCAGGTAGCCCAACCAAACCAAACTCACATGTATTCATATACTAATGCATTTTGCCCGTTGGTTGCCTACCCCCCGCGCGCCCTCTCTATCTACAAACAGCTCACATATGAACGCATACATATGCACAACGATTGGATCCAGCGGCTCGAGTCTGCTGTTGCCCAACGTTCGCAAGCAAACCAGGCAAAGGAATGACTTGCAGTTTCTGCGCTGCACACTTTGTCTGCAAAAATTTGAGGCGAGAGAGTTCTGCAAAGCGCTCTTTTCGCTCTTTTGTCTGCCTGGATTTGATCTCACTGGTACTGAATGATAAACTTCGCCGTACTGAATAAATGCTCTATATTATTTTCTGCTTAGTGGTATAACTTAATTATTCGCGTCTTTGCATTTCAATTCACTTATTTATTAAACTTGTACCGTAACCGCCGTGGAATCTTTACGACCGCTCATCTTCGCTCTACTGGGCGACTGACTTGCCGGTCTCGCGCTTAGCCTCAGCGCACCTTTTCCGCTTCTGTCGCTCGCGACATCTCGATCGTGGGTCGTGAGCGCGCGCATGACCTATGTTCTACTTGTTCTCAGCCCTTGTCTTTTCTTAAATTCTGTCCGTTCTATATTAATCTTATCGTACTAGTTATGTTATGATTGAAATATATGTAACTCTGATGAATTTTGGGGAGGCCTGGGACAAGCCTACCTCACCCCCCCCCCCCCCCCGCTCTTTCTTTGAGATTGTGACTCTGCCGTCGGGGTGCATGGTCACGTTGTACAAGTGCGGTCCCGCCACCACCGTTGCCCTTTCGCGTCGTCCTGTCCTGGTTTTTCTGCTCAGCCATCTCTTTATTCTCCTTATTGCAAATGATGTCAGCTCCGTGCCTCTCGGCAACACCATCCACTACGGCGGATTTCCGGCACTCCTTTGTTCCACTTTCCCGCGGTGTTCCTGTTGGTCTGTGACCTTTCACGCTCCCTCGTGACCGTTCCCTCCTGTCCCTCGTCGTTTGTCTTCGCGGCTGGTACGGCTTACGGTGTACCACCTGGTCTTCCTATTCTCCTTCGAGTGCAAAGGGCCTGGCTGGTGAAGCCGGCTCTTTCACGTATGAGGACGATGCACAAACCCCTAGTGCCTCCATGATCGCCTTTGTCCTCTCCACCTTACTTAGAATTACCGCGCCCTCAACCCTGTCAACCGTCGACTCCCTGTGCACGTGCCTCGTGTGTAGAAAGGTTGGTGGAAACGCTTCCCTCAACCTTTGCCGATATTTTGGGGTGTCCCAACGTAGGTTTCGCGACCGTTGGTTTGCGCTTTGGTCTCCTCTCGACGCTGCGTCAGACGCTTTTTGTCTCGGTTGGCACTTCAGTGGTTTGTAGTATAAATGTAATAACCTCGACTTACCGCACTGTAAGTCGTGGTCGTCCCCATCTTGCATAGAAAATCCATTCCCATAATTAGATTCTCTTACATGGATGCCATGACATGCATAACAACCACGATTTCCCGTCTAGACCCACTTTTGTTCGCAACAGCTTTTCTATGGCTACTGTCGAAATGTCGCCTTCAGCGTTTGGTCTCCGACCTTCACTGCGGTGACTATGCGGCCCTTTTCGACTTTTAGCGGGTACTCTAGTCCCTGGACTGGTTCACGCCGGCGCCAATCCGATACCACTCCGGACGACGCTGCTGCTCTTTTCCCTATCTCTATCGACTGCTTACCCCCTGAGTGCCACGTAGCCTCTCGCAAAGTGTCCTCTCTGTGCACATTTATAGCATACGCGACCCTCGTTTGGCCTACGTTGCTCATGCCTTATCAACCCGTTGGATATATCTTCTGTTCTGTTGACTTCCTCGCTACTGGTGTTTGTTGTGGCGGGTTCCCGAAAGGTTTGGCTTGCCTGACGGGAATATCCGTTTGGGTATCCAGCTCTCATCGTGTGGCTGTAAGCGCTTCCCTGTCGCTCTGACTTCGAACTATTTCGAACTCCGCTGCCATTTGCGTCAGTTCAGACAGTGTCGGCGCTTGATTCTCTAACACCCTGTGTAACTCCTGCTCGCCTTCATACCCTGCATAATACATTAACTCCCAAGGTTGATCAGATATCTTTTGAGCTCTTCGCCGCTTCGCTGTCGGCGGTCCCTTATCTCATCTTCTAAGCGGTCGAAGTATCTGGAGGGTAAAAAAAATTCTAAGAACTCCTTCCTAAACGTGGCCCATGTCGCGCCTCTTATCCGACTCGTAATGAACCAACGATCCGCCTCATCCATCAATGCCTAGCTCATCGCTCCGGGCATACGGTCCAGACTGACGTCGTAGGACAGCGCCCGTTCCTCGATTGCCTCCACAAACGCGTCGGGTTGCTCCCCCCATTAAATCTTATACCCCATCTTCGGACCTGTTCAGGGACGACCACATAGTGCCGTTGCCTGCCATCTTCCATATAGGCGGTATCCAAACCGTGCTGATTGCCGCCATCCTAAAACTCCGTGTTGCTTGGCTCGCTCATCGTTGCTTTCCTTAACAAAAAAAATTTTAAAAAAGATAGTTAATAAATATTTATTTATTTGACCGATTTTAAATTGTACTCGCCCCACGGTTCAGATTTTCTTTTGCACTCGCTCTCGTCCCACTGTTGGATAATTTGGTTCATTTACGCACACTGATAATCCACCTTATTTTTTTTCTCAACGTTGCCTTATTTTTTTGATCACACAGCAAAAAAAATAATTGTCACTTTGAATGTTCTCGCCCAACTGTTCACCTATTTGTTTTTTTTTACGCAGCAAAAAATATATATTCCCGGTTTAATTTAATCCCGTTTAATTAAATTTTTATTAAATTTAATTTTTCTCTCCGATTTATTAAGTTTCATCAAACTCATTTTTTATTTGATTCATTTTGTTATAATTCGCAAGATTATTATTTGTATACCTTGAACACATAAGATGGGTAAAGGGTATAATGGTTTTGTACAAAAGTATGTAACAGGCAAAAGAAAGCATCTCCGACCCCATAAAGTATATACATTCTTGATCAGCATCAATAGCCGAGTCGATATGGCCATGTCCGTCTGTCCGTCCGTCTGTCAATCTATGTCTGTATGAACGCGTAGATCTCAGCGACTACAAGAGCTAGAGACTTCAGATATTTAACAAAAGCTCTCTTATACCATGAGCAGAACAAGTTTGTTTCAAATTATCGATAAATATTCTGGTTTCCGATATACGCATGGAATCGATTACAAAAACATAAAAATGGAAGATGAAAAATAATAATAATGGAACTTTTCTCAAAATTTCGTCCAAATCGTTTAAGAAACACCGGAGATATCGTAAAGTCAGTTATTAGTGTTGTTTAAATGAATCATTATTTGAAGCATACTTTTAGGGCGCAGGAGTTAAATATTTATTGCTACTACCCAGCGGCGAACACCATATCCGATACGTCCACAATATGCATTTTGTGGAGACTCCACTGAATGTATTATGTGTAGCCTTTTTGTAAACAAGGCTTTAATGGAAAGATTTGTACAGAATTGTTGTTGTTTCGCTCGTTTCCTACTTCGGCTACGGAGTTCATTCTATTGCTCGTAATTTCTTTTTGATTTTGTGTGCCGTTACGCATACAAGTGTAAAAATAAATGAATACATGAAAGTCTGACGTGGCTTTTTCGGTTTATGCCTTTGCACTAATTGTTCGACTTTGCTTTTGGCACGCGTCGTCAGTTTGATTTGTCTGCCGTGCTGTGTGCATCAACTTTCAACGTTGTGAGACAAATCAAATTATCTGATATGTATTTACAACTATTAATTAATGTTCATAATAATAGCAATAAATTAATATTTTTCATTAACAGGCTTAAGGCTGGTCTTTAAAGTCCATGAAGGATGCCTATCCAAGCACAAATACGACGCAGAAATAGAAGCACAACATGTAGAAATAAATAAGGAAAATTATGTATAAAGAATAATATAAAATTATTTTTAAAAATAAACATGAATTAAAAAGTGTTATTTATGTATAAAAATATTTGTATTTTGTGTTCTTCTTTCAAAGTAAATATTTCTTCTACACTACAGCCTAATATACATTTGGTGCCATTGTATACTACACAGTGCAGCATTCACATTACAGCCTAATATACATTTCAACATTTTGTATATTATGAAGTGCAGTATTAGCATTACACCATAGAGCACCTAGTGTGCATAAAAGTATCGAACATGTGCACAAGCTCGCAAACATTTTTCAAAATTGTGTATCGTACAGTGGTCGGTTTGCCCACAACCTACATTACAAATTTGATTTTGTAATGCACAGTGTAATGGAAGTCCGAAATGAACTCGGCTTTTATTGCCAACTTTCTCGATGAGATTGTAGGCGTTCACTCGTAAAAGCGGCCAATAAACATGAAACGTAATGGGAATCGTGTAGGATTCTCGAAGGTATCGGGCATTCAAACTCTTGAAGAGGTTATCAATCTCGTGGGGTATATTTTTTTTTCAGGGTATCTTCTATTCGGGCTCTCCCGACTTGAGCCTTCAAACTTTTTGCTCTCGTTCTACTGTCAAAAAAAAAAAAAATGTTGTCACTATCGTCCCACTGTGCCGCTGTCCGTCATCGCGCCCAAAACCAATTCCGCTTTTGGTATTTTGGCGCGTGCTGTAATTTAGGGTCGGAGTGTGCGCGGCTAAGTCATGCGATCAGTTCATTCGCCTCGCCATAGAGTCTGCTGCGTAACAATCTGTCGCTTGCCAAAAACAATCTCACTTGTCGTCTTGCGAGTCCCGTTTGTCTAATCGGTGCGTTTGCTTCCACCGTCAGTTTCGCTGCACCTGCAAGCTCAGCTTAGCCCGATTCTGTAGTTAAAAAAAAGCAAATGTCGCAACAATTGGACATTTGGCAATTTTTCCATCGGCTACAAATGAACATCTGCAACCTTATAAGACTCGCTCCATTATTTTTCGTTTTACATGCGCGCGCCGTCCACGGGGTATGACCGGGTATACACGATTTCGCGAAACTTTAACTTTTTAGTAATATTTTTGGGGCTTAATATCAATCATATTACTCCTCTTTAGCTAATAAGTCCCTGCTCGGTACACGATACAACAAGAAATATGCTGAAACGCGTTAGCTTTGATGGAGGCGAGTTCGTTTAACGATATAGCCCCGGAGTCGCGCGACCTAAAAAACTGGGATATCAGGGATGATGTACATTCGTACGGTTTCCACTGATGCCACAGATGCTGCTCCGTACGAATCGGGGATCGATCTGCCGATTAGTACGAATGCGACATATATGTATATGTAACACGCTTTTGGTTTAAATTCGCACAAACATAGGTCTTTTAACTCGGCTGCCTGCCGTCAATAGCCACTTATAATTATTATTCATATGTGTCCCACATATGTATAACTTAATTGTTCGCGTCTTTGCATTTCAATTCACTTATTTATTAAACTTATACCGTAACCGTCGTGGAATCTTTACGACCGCTCATCTTCGCTCTACTGGGCGACTGACTTGCTGGTCTCGCGCTTAGCCTCAGCATGATACAATTATAATGTATAATTATGTAAATTTGTATTTTGAGCCTCCGCGCACCTTTTCCTCTTCTGTCGCTCGCGACTAGAGACGGGCACGGGCCTCAAACCAGAGGTTCGGGCCCGAAGAAAAAATTTTAGGCCCGGCACGGCCCAGCCCGGGCTATTGTCAAAAAAGCCCGGCCCGGCCCGGAGTTAAAACATCAGAATACAACATCGCTTGTACTGTCCAAATTGACCACAAATTAAACTTTTTTGCGTTCTTGCTACACACAGCTTCTTGAATTTTTATACCCTGAACCCATAAAATGGGTAAATCAGGGTATAATGGTTTTGTGCAAAAGTATGTAACAGGCAGAAGGAAGCATCTCCGACCCCATAAAGTATATATATTCTTGATCAGTATCAATAGCCGAGTCGATATGGCCATGTCATTCTGTCCGTCCGTCTGTCCGTCTGTCTGTATGTCCGTCTGTCCTTCTGTCCGTCTGTATGAACGCGTAGATCTCAGAGACTACAAGAGCTAGAGACTTCAGATTTTGAATATAAGTTCTCCTATACCATAAGCAGAACAAGTTTGCTTCAAATTATCGATAACTACTCTGGTTTTCGATATACACATGGAATCGATAACAAAAAACTATCGAATTTGGAAAATGTAAAAATGGGGGTTGGTGTAATGGGTAACGATAGACCTTTACTCAAAATTTCGGTTTCCCAAATCGGTTAAGAAACACTAGAGATATCGTAAAGTTAAGTCAGTTATGAGTTTTGTTTAAAGTGATAATTATTTGAAGCATACTTTTAGGATGCAAGGACTGTAACTGGGTTCAGGGTATCTTCTGGTCGGACTATCCCGACTAGAGCCTTCTTACTTGTTACTTTAAACATTTTTATAAAATAAAATTTGGCGCTGTGACGCTACGGTCGTTGTGGGAAAGTGAGCTCGATTACTCACAATTACTCAGTGTCGATCTATGTTCTAATTGCTCGCGGACCTTGTGTTCTCTTAAATTCTGTCCGTTCTATGTTGATCTTATCGTACTAGTTATGTTATAATTGAAATATTTGTAACGCTGATGAATGTGGGCGAGGCCTGGGACCAGCCTACCACACAACATATAAAAACGCTGAAAGGCATTTTTATGCCGAACACAGAATTTATGTATGAAAATTTTATTATGACTGAATATCATAATGAAATTTCAACATTTAGAAGATATCAATTATGACCGCATATATATCAAACGAAAGGAACTTAATTTAGTATAATATTGTGTAAAAAGTAAAACGAATTCATCAAGGAGTTTTTTTGTAAGCAATTTGCAAAAAGGCTCTAGTCTGTAGATTCCGACAAGAAGATACCCTGAACCCCGTTGCAATAAATATTTTACTCCTTGCGCCCTTAAATTATGCGTCAAATAATGATCAATTAATTAAACAAAACTTAAAACTGACTTAACTTTACGATATCTCCGGTGTTTCTTAAACGATTTGGACGAAATTTTGAGAAAAGATCTATTGTTCCCATTATTTAAACACCCATATTAAATTTTTCTAAATGCAATATATTATTGTAATCGATTCCATTTTTACGTGGGAAACCAGATTAGCTATTAGCGATAGTTTGAAACAAACTAGTTCTGCTCATAGTATAAAAGAACTTTTGTTCAAAATCTGAAGTCTCTAGCTCTTGTAGTCGCTGAGATATACGCGTTCATACAGACATATAGATTGCCAGACGGACGGACAGACGGACATGGCCATATCGACTCGGCTATTGATGCTGATCAAGAATATATATACTTTATGGGGTCGGAGATGCTTCCTTCTGCCTGTTACATACTTTTGCACAAAACCATTATACCCTGATTTACCCATTTTATGGGTTCAGAGTATAACAAAATTGATTAAGTGTAAGTACTCACGAGCGATGTGTTAACACCTGTTTGTACCTGTTTGATTGATATATATTAGCATAAAAAAGAAATTAATAGATTATAAAATTAAATTTTCATTTTATTTGATTCATAAGCAGTTAATGCATTTGATGAAGATGGTTGCATTGGAAAATCAGTAGTTTCGTCATGTTGTTGTTGTTAAGCTTGACGCTCCTCTTTTTCTTGTTGCTGTGTTGAATGTTGAATTTGTTGCTGCGATTGCTCTCTCTTCCCCTTCCGATATTCTACCATATATATATTTTTTTGTTGCCGTTGTTGCTCTTGCTGTTGTTGATCTAATGAATCCTGCATCGTTTTTAATAAAAACACCATAATTTCAACAGCATAATTTTACGCAATGTATTTTCTTCTATTACACACAAATTTATTTTAAAATAAAATTGATTTGTTGTGGCTAGTAAGGGGCTTTTTTCGTTCTTATTCTTTTGCTTTAGCGCAGCGAGTTTTAAACACACAGAAGTTTAAAATGCATCTGTCCTGTGCCGCTTATTCTTTGTGCCTGCTACCGAACCACACTAAAACGATACTTCCTAAAGCAACAACGAACCAAAGCAACAACGAACCAAAGTCACAACGAGTCAAAGCAACAACGAATCAAAGCAACAACGAGTCAATGCAACAACGAAAAAACAAAAAACAATACATAGCGATAGCAAAGCAGCAGAAACATAGTATTATGTTCGTTAGCAAACTTTGCATTTGTTTACATGTATTCAACTGACAGATATAGATACCCGCGCCTAAAGATGTTAACACATTAAAAAGTCCAGTAGTTTGGAATGGGCGTTGACCCTAGAAAAGATATGTATATACACAGAAAAACCGACTACTTGAACTACTTTAAAGCAGTATATACTGAAGTTCATAAAGAAAATTCTTCATTTAAGTACGAGTTAAAATTCCATGTTGGTTTTAGAGTTTATAAGAGACTAAATCATGAATGCAGAATATCTGCTGCATCGCACATTTGAGTTTTTTCGTTGCAAAAGCCATAACTTTTGAGCCAAATGAGATAATCCAATAAAATTAACGTTTGAAAAAAGCTCTATGACTTTTAAGTGCCTATTTATGGGTAAGCAAAGTTGAAATTTGTGAAAAATCAATTTTATGAGAAGGAAAACAAATTTTTTTTAAATTTTTGAATTATTATATTTTTTTTGAAAGGCTTATATAATTGAAAACTAATGTAAAAAATATTAACAGTTAACTTTGTTTATGTACTTTTTAATTTTTTGTAAACTATTGATCACAATCAACAACAGTAGGTATATCTAAAAGACCAATCATTTCTGAACTATAACTATTTTCAATGTCGTTTCATGACTTTACATGCCGCAGTGATGAAATAAATGGATCGGAAGGTGCTGCTAACATGTTTTAGAGGTCCTCATTTTGTCTTACCCTTGATACTTTGAAAGTTCTTAGCGATCTGTATTTTTTATAAAATTTATTTAAAGACCCGTGGGCTTCTTCAGAAAGCTCCCCAATTGGCAACGACTGATACTCAATTATATATTTGCTATATTTTATTGACTGTAACGCCGACACCTTTTTCTGTGGATATATTTCTGATAAAAGCGATGCAGTTTTCAAAGCATATTCTCCCAGTTTTCCAGAATAAACTTTTTCCTTGCAGCTTAAAACATTTAAGATCGTTCCCCATCTCTTAACGATTTGATTGTTTATTTATATTATGATTTAAGTTACAGCCTCATCATTTTCACTTGGGGCAATCTTCTTTAAGTCAAACTTGTTTGTGCCTACCTGTATGGGATTTGTGACTACTTGTACGCCAACGGAATTTCTATATTTGCTGCGTACCTGTTAGTTTATTTGTAGATCCTGTAACTGTACCTGAATTTGGGGACCAGGATTTGACGAAAGATCTCAGGTGAGCAAAACCGAATAAAAAACAAATATCATATATCTTAAATAAAACGAACGTACCAGTAATAATTGCATTAGATTTGGGAATAATCAAAAAACTTATTTTGAAAATATGGCGTAGAGTGTTATATTTTCCATCAAAGTTGAGAAATAGTAAAAAAATGGATAGTTGGTATTTATCGATACAATTTGATTTTTATTCGTTTTTTAATAAAAAGATTTATCAAAAGAATCAAAAATAATGATAGAGTTCTGCAAACTGCTTTTTGCCTGCATGGACCCGATCTCACTGGTACTCAATAATAAGATTTGCCGTACGACGCGAGTCCTCTTTATTATTTTCTGCTGTGGTTCTACACGCCCTTATTTGTGTCGATGTCGTTTCCCGCCGAGACAGAAAAAGGGAAAATATGAAAAATATCAAATACCACACAGAAGATAGTTATTATCAACTCCCAAAAAATTGAATAATGAAAAGCAAATTAAAATTAAAATTATCAACACAAAAACATAAGAACTACAAGACACCATGTTTTAAAGAAACAACGACGAAAAAGTAATTTACAAGACGATAGTGGCTTACTTCATAGAGAGGTTAGAAGTAGGGAACTGTCGTT
>JAWNNU010001011.1:0-23878 GCA_035044585.1 Scaptomyza polygonia
TCCACTGTTCCGTTTCGCATTGCAGCACAGACATACATACATATTTCTGTGCATACATTCTACCACCACAGAATAATATTTTATCCTAAATATTATTTGCAAAATTCCTACAAACTATTTTTCAATTATCCAATAAGATACTAATAGTCGGCAGACATATACATATGAACATAGTTGCTTGTGCATTTACATATGTATGTACGGAAGTAACTACATACATATGTACATCCGCACACATCCCGACAATATACAATTAGTTTTACACTTATTTTACACTATATGGCCCGATAATAATAATAAATGTACGCCAGTTGTATTCCAACTGATAAATATTACTTTTCACACAATTTGAAACCAAAGCAGCTGCCGGCACTCCGCCACCTGTTGAACACCTACATACATACATATATTAATGTTCATAAGCCGGCAGCACAAAACATACACTTCAGATCATACTAGCCTAAATTACACATATAGTTTTCACTAATAATTGCACTCAAGTTGCAATTATACACATTTAATTTACACATTAATTGCACATAGCACTAACATAAATCCAAAGCCGCCGGCAACCCGCAACAAGTTAAACTTACATAGTACATATATACATACACTAAGTTATGCATTTACAAATGTTGATGGTTTTTGGGTCGGCAATTTAAATTAAAGGCACAATCAAACATTTTATTCCGTCTTTAAACCACACACTGCATTCATAATTAGTTAAATATTAACCACAAACTAATTGATGCTAATACCCTAATTCCATTAGGTTGCATCCGTCATTAACAGCACGTCGCGGATGTAGGTGATTCCACTACAAATCCAATTCATCCACATCCTGTTTTAACAGGGGTTTTGTTTTTTTTTTCATGCACTTGATGACCAGCTGCTGTTTTACCCAAATTGGCAGTGTTTATACGAGTATCGATAGGAAATTTCATACTATCGACTATGTAAAAGTGCTGTTCAGTGCTCTGTAATGTTAAATTCTAACATCGCCTGCTTTTCCCAGTTGATCGGTTTTCGACCAACTGGGAAATGCAACCAACCAACGGGGAAATTTGAACAAGATTCTCATTGTGCATAGGGGAATCTTATACAAACGGAAGCAGCATTCCCGAGTTCCAATTACATACTTGCATCCGGCTTGTAGTGGAATCGGGGTATAAGAAAACAAGGTAAACAAAACTACAATAATCGATAGTCAGCAAACCAAACTATCGTTTAAACACATTCAACAAGCACAAGAAATTCAACGTTTCCACTAGCAGCGTCTGCGTTTCCATTTCAGCAAAAGTTGAATGCATCCAATTATTAAACAAATAAAATAAAGAACAAAAAAAAAAAGGGAAATATTCATAATTACAACATTAAATATAAAATAAAATAAATATAAAATTATATTTTTCGTCTTGTTTATTTTTTAATATTTATTACTTGCTTTCTCGCTCCCGTTGTGCGTTCTCTTATTGTTGCTGCCTGTCTGAGTGTCAGGTACTTTGGCGCACAATATAAAGATTTTAATATAATTTAAAGCATAGTATGTCCACAGGGTCCAAGGGGACCGATAAAAAGGCAAACCTTGAGCCAAATCTTCCTGTTTCCCAAATCGAGCGTCGTCACTCCACTTCGTCCGCTTCACCATCCGCTCTATCAGGGTCAACTAAAGTAGCTGGTACTCAAAGAAAACCACCACAGCAAGTTGATAGGAACAAATTGAATCCCATCTCGCGGCTCAAGAAAGATCTATCGGCGTCACCAGCAGCGACTTCCTCGCGATTTCGTAGCGCACCCCCAAAAAAAGCTTCAAAGTCAAAATTTCCACATCGTAGTCCGATAAAGACCAGGGCCATCACGAAGAATCCAAAAATGGCATTAGAAAATTTAATTTCCGTCACTGACAAACTTATCCAGTTTGAAGCCCGCTGTATCATTCCCGCATCCGAAGAGGACAACGTTTACACATATGAAATTCGCCGCGATCGTCTGCAAGCATTGTGGGATAAAATTGAAACGGAATACCCAGTGTGTTCCAGAGTACTCAGGCAAGAGGGGAGCAGTGATGATATGACTGCCATGGAGGCAAAGTATGACCACTGCTACACAATATATGAGAAGTGTCTTTCTCGCCTGAGGGGTCAAATTAAGGGTGCATCTGTTCCAGAAAAGGTTGAAATTCCCACTCCGTTGCCTTTCTCCGGGGGCTGTCGTCTCCCTCCGTGTGACACAGAGGTGTTCCACGGAGACTACTTGGGCTGGCCAACTTTCCGCGACCTTTTTTCTGCAATTTATGTCAACAATCCAAGGTTGACTCCGGTTGAGAGATTATTCCACCTCAGATCTGAGATCCAAGACCGCGGGTGAAGCCAACGAGATAGTCGCAAGATTTCCGCTCACAAACGATGGATTTGCAACAGCGTGGGCCGCGCTTTGCGAACGTTTTGAGAATAAGAGGCTGTTGGTAACTAGCCAGCTTAAAATTCTTTTTAACCTTTCCCCGGTTAACAGCGAATCTGGTGCGGCAATCAAAGACCTTCAAAGCACCATCCAGCGATGCTTGACAGCGCTAGAACATTCCAAAATAGATACATCCTCTCCGTTCGCAGATTGCATCATAGTTTTTCTTTGTTCGTCAAAGCTCCCAAAGCTCACGCTATCCCTATGGGAACAATCATTGTCGAACAAATCCGAAATTCCAGCTTGGAATGACTTAAGCGCGTTCCTTAACGAACGCTATCGAACACTCGAAGCGATTGAAGATGTGAAACCTTTTTCCACTTCACAAAACTCTTCCACGTCTGCATTCCGCAATCATCAAGCCCCTAAGAGGGTAAATTCGTTCGAAGCGCAAGTTAATCCGAAGAGCAAGACTTGCGACTTATGTTCAAAAGAAAATCATCCTGTCCGACTGTGCCCTCGTTTCCTTCAGATGCCCGTCAATGATCGGGCGACTTACATCAAGCAGAAAAAGCTCTGCTTGAATTGTTTTGCAAGAGGGCACCAACTACGAGAGTGTACTAGCGCGCACAATTGCTTTACGTGCAAGGGTCGCCACAACACTCTACTACATAGAGGCGATGGTGATCCGAGCACCTCCTCCGATTCCCTTATACAGTCCACTACTTTACATTCTGCGGCAAATGTTCAAACCTATTTTGCCGCTAACGAGCAGAGTGTCCTACTCGGCACAGCGGTCATAAATGTATGCCATCGGGGATCCACGTACACCGCTCGTGCCTTAATCGATTCAGGCTCAGAGGCTACGTTCATCTCTGAGCGATTATTTCACTTGATAAAGCTGCCTTTCCAATCCGTGCAAGCTCAAGTCTCCGGGCTTAACCAAGCAGTTGCAGCCCAGGCTCAAAAGTTGTGCCACTTCACAATAGGCTCTCCTAAAAAGCCAAGATTACATATAGATGCATCGGCATTCGTTCTTCCTCATCTGGCGGGTAACTTGCCCTCACTCTCGATTCCACAAAGTTCATTAAGAGGCCTCCCAGCTATTGAACTGGCTGATCCTACGTTCTATCAAAGTTCCCAAATTGATTTGCTGATCGGCGCGGATATCCTTCCGTCTGTCCTCTTAAGCGGTTCTCATCAAAACATATGCGGTTCGCTCCTTGGGCAAGAAACCGTCTTTGGCTGGATTCTCACCGGCCCACTGTCAAAGATGGTTCCTAGGTCCGTTTCATCCTTCTCGACCAGGATTTCGACCAATAGAGGGATGAAGCTGGATCATCTCATTTCCAGATTTTGGGAGGTGGAGGATGTTCCAGCGAAGCCGGTCACAGAAACCGACTCCGTATGTGAGTCCAATTTCGTGCAAACGACTGCACGTAACGAGTGTGGCAGATACGTGGTGACCCTTCCATTCCGAAATCCGAATGACATAGATTTAGGTCATTCAAGGTCAATTGCATTGGCCCAATTCCTTAAAAATGAGAATCGTTTATCCAAAAACGCCATTCTAAAAGAGCAATATAACTCTGTGCTCCAAGAATATCTTGATTTGGGCCACATGAGGACAATCTCCCCCCAAGACGTCTCCAACAGCCTTAACTTCTATCTGCCACACCACGCGGTCTTCAAGCCTGACAGTACCACTACCAAGGTGCGGGTGGTTTTCAATGCGTCTTGTCCATCGTCAAATGGCAAGAGCCTAAATGACATCCTTCATCCAGGGCCCATTCTCCAATCAGATCTCACTATACAGGTCCTCAAGTGGCGATTCTTTCGGTACGTGTTCAACGCTGATGTAACGAAAATGTATCGTCAAATCCTACTAGACCCTGGGCACACTCCTTTCCAGCGAATCCTCTTTCGAAAGACCGACGGCGAGATTGGGGACTTCGAACTCAACACCGTCACTTTTGGAGTAAACTGTGCTCCATTTCTAGCACTGAGGGTACTTCAGCAACTAGCGGAGGACGTACGCGTGCAGTATCCTCTCGCAAGCAAGGTCATATCCGACTACATGTACGTAGACGATATCCTCGCTGGGACGCACACAAAAATGGAATCCGTTACAACCATTGCGGAGCTACGAAGGGCCTTGGACAGCGCGGGATTTCCACTAAGAAAATGGACAGCGAACGCAAAGGAGGTCCTGCACGACATCCCTAGGGAGCATCTGCTATCTGAGGATTTTCTAGAGATCGATGACTCAAGTGAAGCGAAGACTTTGGGTATACGGTGGCAAGCGCGCAGCGACGAATTCTACTTCATGCCCTCTGACGTCGCTTTTCAAATATCTTATACGAAGCGCGAAGTTCTATCCCAAATTTCAAAATTGTTCGACCCAGCCGGTTGGCTGGCCCCCTTCATCATTCGGGCTAAGATTTTTATGCAAGAAATCTGGCTCAGGCAACTGGAATGGGATCAACCACTGCCATCTGATCTTATCAATAAGTGGCAGGAATACCTTGGTAGCTATCCTGCTTTAAGGGAAATCCGCATTCCGAGATGGTTGCAAACCCAGCCACAAGGGAAGCTGCAGTACCACGGGTTTTGCGATGCGTCGGAACGGGCGTACGGTGCAGCAATTTATGTCCGATTTGAAACGGCGACCAAGGTTACCTCCCATCTTCTAACTGCGAAAACGAGAGTAGCCCCTGTCAAGTCCCTGTCGGTGCCTCGCCTAGAGCTTTGCGGGGCCGTCCTATTGGCTGAATTATCTTCAGCCCTTCTCCATAAGTTGCCAGCAGGCGACTTTAAAGTTTTCTATTGGACAGATTCCACGATTGTGTTGTCCTGGTTGAATAAACCACCCTGCAAATGGACAGCGTTCGTTGCCAACAGAGTGGCAAAAATTGCGCAAGTCAGCGACCCTGCTGAATGGTCGCACGTCCGATCGGAACACAATCCGGCAGATCTAGCGAGCAGAGGAATCCGGTCGCAAGATATGCTGCATAATTCTTTGTGGTGGCACGGGCCTGAATGGCTGCACCTCCCCCAAAATCAATGGCCTATCTCAACAGTTCCTATTCCAGATACTGTCTTAGAACAGCGCACTATTAAATGCAATCTAGCAAAACTGCCTCTTACGTCCGATTTCCTCAGCAGTTTTTCTGAATTCCACAAAGCGCTGCGCGTTATCGCCTATATGCAGCGTTTTATCAAGGGATGCAAAAAGCTTTCCAATCCACGTCCCACAGAACTCAGTTCCAGTGAGTTGTCCGAAGCTCAAGAGCTAATGATCATTCTTGCGCAGCGTAGGGATTATTCATGTGAGTGTAAAAGTCTAACGCTAAAGCAGCAAATCCCTGTCTCGAGTCATATCCACAACTTGAATCCATTTCTTGACAGCAAGGGAATTCTCAGGGCTTGTGGGCGCACGAGAGCGTCCAAGTCTTTACGCTATGATGAGAGCCATCCAATCATCATGTCCTATTCGTCAACCTTTGCAAGGTTATTAGTTCGGTTCACCCATCGCATATCCTTGCATGGGGGAAACCAGCTCACAATGCGGCTTGTCCGATCCAAGTTCTGGATTCCGAAACTCAAGATTCTTGTCAAGACCGTCATTAACTCCTGCAGGGTCTGTGTCATCTATCGGAAAAGGCTCCAGACACAGATGATGGGAGATCTGCCCATCGAACGGTCGTCCTTTTCAAAACCCTTTACGCATACAGGCGTAGACTTCGCTGGACCCTTTGATGTTAAAAATTACACCGGTCGCGCGTGCCTGATCACGAAAGGTTACGTGTGTGTTTTTGTGTGCTTTAGCACCAAAGCAATCCATCTGGAAGCGACGTCGGATCTCACTACAGAAAAATTTCTGGCGGCTTTCTCCCGATTTGTAGCGCGGCGTGGGTGCCCACAACAGATGCGCGACTTTATGGAAGCGATAAGGACGGGTGTTATATTAAAACACACCCATCACAGCCTCTCCTGGCATTTCAATCCACCAGGCGCTCCACATATGGGAGGCCTATGGGAAGCTGGGGTGAAGAGTTTCAAAACTCTTTTCTATAAGGCCACATCCACGTTCAAATACACATTTGAAGAGCTCTCAACCCTTTTGACAAAAATTGAAGCTTGTCTCAATTCGAGGCCAATCTCTCCAATGTCAGAAGATCCTACGGACCTCCTGGCCTTAACTCCAGGCCATTTCCTAATTGGTGGCCCCCTCATTTCTGTATCCGAGCCAGAAATCCAAGAAAAGCCCACTTCTATTCTGAATCGCTGGCAACGTTTAAAGGCTCTTCACCAACAATTCTGCTTCCGTTGGAAGAATGAGTACCTTAAAGAGCTTCATAAGCGAACCAAGTGGCAATCCCCGGAACCAAACTTGCGAGTCGGTGACATGGTCGTCGTGAAGGAGGACAACCTACCGACAAACGAGTGGCGCCTGGGTCGAATAACTCTGACCATAACAGGCAGTGACGACAAGGTCCGTGTGGTAGATGTGCTCACAACTCGTGGCACCATCCGTAGGCCAATTACAAAGCTTATCCTACTTCCGATAGAAGATAACATTCCTGAACCATCCACGTCCAAAGACTCGCTAAATTGACAATTCATCCTATTTAAAACCAATTGTCCGGTGCTGTCCAACGTACTCCATGTTATCTGTCAATGTTCAATGTATGCAATTACTTATATTGTTCCTATTATTTTTTATAGCAAAATGCCATCCCGCAGATCGACGCATCACGACCGTATCGGTACTAACTCTTTCCGGTGTAGGATGTGCAGAGGAGTGCATGCACTACGAAAGTGCCAGCGCTTCTTACGCCTCACGGCTGAGAAGCGACTCCGAGTGGTACTTGTTAACAAGTTCTGCCCCAACTGCCTGGCGCACCAGCACTCCGGGCGATCCTGCCGCAGCGGGGGCAAATGCAGGGTCTGCGACAAGGATCATCACACGCTACTCCATTTTGAAGATACCCGACCATCCAGGAGGCAAGAGCGAACAACTGGTCACCGATCATCTTCGCCTTGCCCACGACCTTCGATCGCCTCTCAGCAGGCATCCCCCCCCCATTCCATCCGCACGTCGCTGGCCACACTGGTGCAGCACAATGCAGTGAGCGTACTGCCGACGGCCCTGGTGAAGCTTGAGGTCGGAGCAAAACGGTTCGATGTTCGCGTCCTGATCGACCCGTGCAGCCCCACCAGCCGCATCGCCATATCCTTGGCAACGGCCTTCGGGCTATCCATTACCCGTGTGGGTGTGGAGGGTGTCTGCACGGTGATCCTTCGATCACCAGTGACGGAATTCAACCGGGAGATCCTGCTCCACCTCGACCCCAAGCTTGGGTGCCGCACCCCATTGCGCACCATCTCCGCTGCCGCTGACCAATTTAAAAGCATAGTTCTGGCCGACGGGCGTTGGAAACATCCCTCGACGATTTTCGTGGCACTCGGAGCTGATGTGTATCCGCACGTCATCCTAAACGGGGTCATTCCAAGCGCCAACGGTCTACCAATGGCCCAGCATTCCGTTTTTGGCTGGATTCTGTCCGGGATCTGTGCCCAGTAAATTCCATTTGCAATATATTGCAAGGGGGGGAGGATGTTTATGTCAGATTCCATAGAAGTTCAACTATACAAATATGTAATTTGCGTAGAACCATGATTCTTACTTGTCAATTCTAAGTTTTTAAGTCATAACTGTAAGTCACTCCAATCGCTCTCTTTATGTTAATTAGCAGTTAAGTTACAGTGTGAAAATCAGAATTTATTAGCTTGTTCTATGCTCAAGACGTGTTTTATCCACTGGTACATATAGTAACATTAAAACATATATAATATTCGTACAACCACAAACGAAAAGTGAATATCCAATAAAGAACAATACTACAACCACAAAATATAAGTGAACATCAATAGAAGCCATTACACAGATCTACAAAGCAGACATCAGCAACTGCAGCCAGCGCATTACTTAGCTTTTGGATCCTCCGCCACAAACACCGTTTGAATAAGAGCTTTTATTCGAAGCGTGGGTGATAGAAACTTTTAGACAAGCGTGGAAAAACACTCCCCGATAAAACGAGTAAAACGAGTTGGATGTGCCGAATGACGGCATTGATGTTAAATTTATAACCTCAAAAAGTGCAGACACGTTTTTATATATTGGTCTTGTAAAAGTAAAGAGCAGTGAAAGCCAACTGATAGTGTACCAATTTTAACCACCGGCGCTGGCAAGGCGACCGCGTAAGGCCTGGAAAGCTTGGGCTGTGTGTGAGCAAATCACACGCTCCACGCCTGACAAGTCTGAACCTGGATGCTGGCAAGGCGCACGAGGAACGTTAGACAGGCCGTCTTCAGTGGATAGCAGACGATTCTGAGGCAAGACGCATAGCAAACGCATGCCGTTCTTCAACAGCGTTTAAGAAAGAAAAACCAAAGCGCCTGCTTGATCAACGTCAGCAGAGCGGCTTCAGCGTAGCAACAGAGCAGCTGCAGCGAGGAAATAGCGCAACTACAGCGAAGCACCGCGTGGTGTCGGCAGATGCACGGCAACAGCGCAGCTACTGCGGAGCAACAGCGCTGCGGAAGCGAAAGACAGCGCGACATCAGCGCAGCTACAGCACAGTTTTGGAGTCACTATTTAGTGATCAGGTTGCGGAGTTTTTTTGACGTAGAATACGTCTTACGTTTCGGTATGAGTGTGCTATCCAAAAAAGTTGTTGTTGTAATATGGTTGCTTCACAAAATCGCTCATTGCTCATGAACTAATGAATAGATTTTCCTCAAATTAATTTCATTTTAAAGCTAAGGCTTCAACCTTTATTTTAAGCTATATATATATATGAAGTGATTACATTTTCTATTGAAAAAATGAGACCAAAAACATGCAAAATTTTGCTTCATTTTGAAGACTTTAAATTGCTCTAGCAATCTCAATAATCAATCAATTAATCTGAGTTTTTCGAATTTAAGTTGAGATGAGGTAAACAAACATTCCCACATTCAAATTTATAATAATTTTGCCAAATTATAACTTTTTAAGGCAAAAAATCAGTGCAAAAATCACTACTTTTTTTTCAATTGCACATTGCTCAAAAATTCCGCCAGAGAATCGATTAAAACTTGTTTTAATACAAAGAAGACTTGATTTCCTTTCGTTTGATATACATGCGGTCATGACTGATAGCTTCTAAATGTGGAAATTTCAATAAGATATTCGGGCATAATTAAATTTTCATACATAAATTCTTCCGTGCCAGGGGTGAACAAGCTCAGCTTAACGTCAGCCCCAAACAATTATAACACAATAAAATATGTTTACCCCAATTCTGAAATTTGCGTGCAAGTTTTCGAAATCATGTTTTATTGTTTGTGTTGCACATTTAATTATGCTTTTGCACCAAAACAATAAATATACCCGTGCAAAAATATCATATAAACTATCGTGAGTTAAACTATCGATAATTCGTCTTTACGGTGGCAGCCCTGATTTTCGCAACTTGTGAACAGTTACTGTGAATTAAGTTAATTTAATTTAATTTAAATGAATATTGAACTATTAATTTCGCATTTTAATAATTTACAGCAACGTCGTCGTGCATCTGGAGTAACAATCTATGCAAAAAGTACCATGTTAACATATTGTACTCCAATCGATATTTCAAACAGGCAACTGGTCGATAGCGATGTAGGCGACATTTGTCTGTCTGAAATTAAAATTAATAATCAAAAAAAATTTATTCTTGGCTCTGTGTACTTTCATCCAAATGTTTCTCAAAACAACAAGCAACAAATGCTTTTTTCTGCTTTGATGAAATATTCTCACCTCACTGCACTAATAGACAAGAATTTCACAGTTGACACCGAGGTGGACATGCTCATCGTAGGTGATTTAAATTTAGAAATGACAAATGATTGTTCATTTGCAGAATTTATGGAAGAAAAATTCAAATTAAAGTATATTAAAAATGCAGCAACCACCTTAGCTCTAACCAATATAGATTTAGTATTTGCTAGAAATTTAAGTGTATCATTAATAAATTACATATCATACTTTTCCTTTCACAAACCTGTCATATCAAAAGTCACATTTCAAACATAAAACAAAAATACAATTTTAGATTTAATTATGCACAAATTTTGAAGTAATAAATTATGTAAATATATATTTCTATTTCAAGTCAATGTTTGCTAAATTTATATCAGAGATGCTAACCAGTATTGCAGTAAAAAGGAAAAAATTAGCCAAATGACAACAAACACAATTAAAAATAAAATAAAACATCTATGTGGTTGTTGTTATTAGGCTACCGCTTCATAATTTTTGTTGCACAAGGACAGACGTATTCTACGGCTAACCTATGCGCCCGTGTGATCTGACACAGGCTGTCAATTTATTTTTTTTATATATTTTTCGCACTTTGACAAGACTATTAGAGTGATTAATTAAATTAAGATAATTTCTATGGCATATGTTAATTATCTTAAAGAAGTGATAGTTCCGGATCACGAAATAAATAAAGCCAGTTTGATTTTGATATTTTTTTAAACGTTGGTTATTGCAAGGCCTAAAACTATTGCGATGCTCCAATGCAATCGACTTCAGTATTTTTGTAAAGTGTGTGCATAATTATTCTAAAAGTTTTCTATTTAACAGATACTGCTGGTTTGAGCTCAGATCATCATCATCTTGCAACTGTACTCGCAAAGCTACGAGCATTATGCAGTAAAGAACAAACTACTTCACATCCCCCCCCCCACCCCAATTAACAAACCTTACAAGGAACTCAAGTAAGTTGTATTGGTAGCCAGTTGCAACGTGTTGACATAAAAAAAGTAAGCAATTAGAAAAACAATTATAAATTAAACTCAAATTTAGTAAACATTTATAAATACATACAAGTATTTAAAACCTCTTTTGTATATCTTAAACTGAGCTAATTTAATAGATTAAGTTATTAGTAATTACCATTTTTGAAATAATATGAAATTAAATTAAAAGCAAATAAGGAACTAAATATAATCAAATTTTAAGCTGACGCTATTAATATGAAGTGGTAAAGTAGTTATTATTTTGGCATACAGGTGTTACGGAGACAGGTTATGGTGAGCAACTAGCTGTCTTGCTAGATAATAAGGGACGATTTATAAATTTTCAGCACGCGTAGATCGTCATGGCGTTGCTGCAAGCAAGCAGTGTATAGGGTGGGAACAGGAAAGCGTGTAGCCCTATTATATGATCTTTTGGGCAATCTAGTTTTGGCAATCGTTAGTAAAAATAATTCGGCACCCAAGATCCAGTCTTGACATGTATTTAAGTTATTTGTTATGGTTTGAATCCCTACGTAGTGAAAAAGGGAGCAACAGTTGTATTCACATCAAGATCCCACTCCCCATCCGGCGAGCTAAGCAATGCAGCTAGACATGTCAAGCACGAGTGAAATAATTTGTAAAGCCCGACGACAGATTCTCTTCTACACCCAACCATAACCTATGAGCAAATGATTGCTTTTAATGTTTTAGCCAATTTTTAAGTTTTTTTTTTTACCCGGGAGGTCCTGGTTCAATTCCCAGTATGGGCATATGGATGTTTTAATCTTTTAGCCAAATTTAGTTTTGTTTACATTGATTTTTTTAATCGCTTTTTTAATAGCTTTTTATTAACTTCACTCGTAACGGAATTGCATCTCTCCGAAAATTTCTGCATACTCTTAGGCCGCAAGGAGTTAATTTTAGCCAACCCTTCACATGTAATTCCCAAATGGTTCTAGGTGCAAGGAGTCGACTTTAGCTAACCCTTCACTTATTATTCCCAAACTGCATCAAACATTTAATTTATTAGAATTTGTCTTTTGATATAGCCAAACTGCAACAAACATTTAATTTATTATAAATTTTCTTTTGATATAGCCATAGTTTAAATTTATTTACATTTACTACATAATTTGTCTTTTGATATAGCCATAGTTTTAATTTATTTAAATTTACTTATAATCAGATTAAGCTGTCTAAGAACAATTAATAAATTAAAAAACTAAAATTAGCTACAGTTAGCTTTCAATAACAATGAAAAGAAAATCAAAACTCTCAAGCGAAGAATTAGAAGAGAGAAAGAAGAAAAGAAATCTTTATATGAAAAATTATAGAGCCAAACAGTCAAAACAAGACAGAGAAGATCGCTTGCAGCAAAAGCGTCTGCATGCAGCTGAAATTTTAGGCGAAGAATCAGAACATGCCAGAGAAGATCGCTTGCAGAAAAAGCGGCAACAAAAAACCAAGCTCAGAATGTTGAATAGAGCCAGTATAACAGGCTTTATGCAGGCAATTAACAAGTTCTGTGATAAGAGATGTGAAGTTTGCACTAAACGGTGCTATCAGCAGCAGACTTCTAAGTGGATTATACACACTAGAACAGCACCATATTTGCCTAGCGAGTTAAAACAAAAAAATTGCTTGATTGTTTGCAACCGTTGCAAGACTCATTTGAGTTCGAAGAAAAATTTTGCACCATCTAAATCTTATTGGAACAATCTGGATCCGGGCTCTATTCCAGAGGTGATTGTGGTGCTATCACAAGCCGAGCAAAGGTTGATTTCGCGTATTATACCATTTGATAAAATTATCAAATTAAGTGGTATATTTGGGCAATATGGTTTTCGAGGTCAAGCGTTATTGTTCGCTCAAGATGTTTTCGAAGTTATTGAAAACCTTTCGGGCATGTTACCAAGAACTACAAATAATGCTGGAATAGTTGTCATTACTGAGTGTCTCGAAAATATTAATGTAACACGACAGTTTTCAGTATCTAGGCAAAAATTATATAATGCTCTGTATTGGTTAATTGCTAACAATACACTTTACAAAGACGTCACTATCGATCAAAACGTTGTTATTAATGAAGGGGATATCATAAGAGTGAATGAAGTACCAGTAGTGATTGCTGTAGAGAACAATGAAGAACCTTTAGGCGATGCTAGCGCTTACATGTATATCAACGCGTTCTCAAGAATTGTACGTGCTTCATGGCATCAAGGCAACGATGTTATATTCAAATCAGGCTTTGCAGGCGTACAATGTTGTGCAATGGCATTGGCAAACATCCTAAAGGCCGGTATTCTTTCACCCCAACATTGGTCTACAAATATCCTCAATCTAAATATGATAGCAGGTGACCAGCTCTACAGCAATGTAATACCCTAATTCCATTAGGTTGCATCCGTCATTAACAGCAAGTCGCGGATGTAGGTGATTCCACTACAAATCCAATTCATCCACATCCTGTTTTAACAGGGGTTTTGTTTTTTTTTTCATGCACTTGATGACCAGCTGCTGTTTTACCCAAATTGGCAGTGTTTATACGAGTATCGATAGGAAATTTCATACTATCGACTATGTAAAAGTGCTGTTCAGTGCTCTGTAATGTTAAATTCTAACATCGCCTGCTTTTCCCAGTTGATCGGTTTTCGACCAACTGGGAAATGCAACCGACCAACGGGGAAATTTTAACAAGATTCTCATTGTGCATAGGGGAATCTTATACAAACGGAAGCAACATTCCCGAGTTCCAATTACATACTTGCATCCGGCTTGTAGTGGAATCGGGGTATAAGATATCAAACGGAGAGAAATTTAGCGGCTTATCCTATTGAAGATGATGGATACCTATTGGTTCGATAAAAAGTTTCAGCTCACTTTCGACGAAGAACCAAACATACATGGAAGCTTGAATGATAAATTAAACAACGCAAACTTTGGACGCACCCTTTGTCAAGGTTTGACAGATCTGTTCTTGGAGCATAGTGCAGGCATACTAATAGCAGATGGACAATCATTTGGAGTAATACACTATGATAACAAGTATTACTTCACTAACTCTCATTCATGTGGTCAAAAGGGATCCAGAGCAAACGACACAAATGGAAAAGCTTGCATTATTGAATGTGATAATTTAGACGTGTTTGTAAGGATATGTAAACGTACAATAGGCAGCAAAAATGTACAGTATACTATTGATTTCGTTGATGTTGAGGTATTAGATATACATGATGATTCTGAGGATATAAGAACACATCAGAACTCTGAGAGGGTAGCAACAGTGACCCAAATGATCAATTCCCAAAAGGAATTAAATGACCAAGTAATTCCACTGCAGACATCAGTAATGGCACCGATTGATGTAATGCAACCCAACGTGGAAGATGAAATACAGGTTTCCCGAAACCTTAATAAAATTACCCGTAAAACAAAAGACAATATTGTAAATGTGTGTCATGAACTGAAAGCAGAAGAATTTGCGTGGTACTATTTGTTTCCCTATGGAAAAAACGGTTTCAGAGAGGAAAGACCTGTACAAATTACAGCATTAGACTACTTTCAGTTCAGAATTATGGGAAGCGACACAAGATTTCAACGTAACGACTATCTCTTTTATGCCTTATCGTTTTTTGAATATTATCGAATTAAAAACACTATATCAGCATGCGGCAAGAAAATTGTTAATCAAGAAGGAGCAGCCGAAGAGAGGCTCTGCAGCCTATTGACGATCAGCTTTGAACGAGTTTTTAGCTCAAATCAGATGCTTAGGAGCTCCAACCTACTTTGTTACACTTAGTACAAATGATTTGAATTGGCTAGATCAACGAAAAGCTTTGTTAGTTGCTGATTGTAGGCCTGATGTTCATCCAAGTACACTTGACATTTATGAGACTCAACAACTTATAGAAAAGTACCCAGTAGTTTTGAGCCGACATTTCATGGTAAGAGTTAATGCTCTAATCAAATTTATTAAGAACAATGATGAAGTATTTGGCGGAAAAGTGAAAGACCATTGGTGGCGTATTGAGTTTCAGAATCGTGGCAGTCCTCATCTTCATATGTTAATTTGGATTGAAAACCACCCAGAGTTTGACACAGAGGAAGGGAAACTTATCCTTGATCGTAACTGTAGCTGTAAGATGCCTATAGAAGAAGAAGATCCAGAGCTCTATGAACTTGTCAAGAAGTGTCAAATTCATCGACATACACAAACTTGTTCAAAAAAAAATACCTCTGTAAGATGTCGATTCAACTTCCCATGTCAAGAATGTGACGAGACACGAATAGTGTCACATTCTTCGGATGATTTTATCCGTAATGGAGCCAGAATTTGTTTACTAAGGCGTCGAAAAGAGGATGCTTGTGTAAATAATTTCCATCCACAGTTATTGAGACTGTGGACAGGTAACATGGATATTCAGCCATGCGGATCCAACGAAGCGATAGCGTACTATATTGCAAAGTACTTATCAAAAGCGGAACCTGAAGGAGTAGAATCTGGAATTGCGCAAGCAATACAACAAATTCAACGCGAAGAGTCTGATATTTCACGCAAGCTGTTTAGAATATGTATGAAGATTCTTCATGAACGACAAGTATCAGCTGCAGAATGTGTGTATCGACTGTGTCATATCCCATTGCGGGACAGTTCGCGAGCTTGTATTTTCCTGAACACAAGAAAGCCAGAACAGCGTTACAAAGTATTGCAATTCGACAAAAGCGGGCATGTAACTGGATATTATAATAATATCTTTGAAAGATATGAAAAACGTCCATTACAACATCCTGACTGCAATTTTGCGGACATGAGCCTTACAGATTTTGCAATGTTGTTTTAACCTTTCTATACGAAAAAGGTAAGTGACACCGAGCAAAGTATTGATCATGATGCCTATGCAGAACAACCAAACATTCGTCGTACTTTTATCATGCTGTCAGATGGGAGCAAAATGGTTGTAAGGAATGTTCCTGCAGTTGTCAGGGTTCCATACTTTATAGCAACATCGGATCCAGAAAACTTTTTCTACAGCTTACTGGTTTAATATATGCCCTATCGTTCGGAAATAGAATTACTTCAAGGTTTCGATAATGAAAAGGAGGCTTTCTTAGTTCGAGAGAATTGCATCAAGGAAACGAGTAGACACATGCGAAAACATCGATATCGGGACCAACAGCTTGAAAATGCATTCATCCAGGTACATGCCTTTGAAATATTAGAACAGCCAGAGATTATAAATCCAGAAGCTGAAGAAGAAGAGTTACCAGAAACCGAAATGATCAATGATCAATTTCAGAGTGCAAAACAGGCAATGAATATTGATCAAAGGCAACTGTTCATTGTTATTACTGAGAGTATTAAGAATCAACTTAATGGAGACACTGAACGAGATAAAATTTTTGTAACTGGTGGAGCAGGCACCGGAAAAACTTTCCTCTTTAATCTGTTAAAAAATCAAGTAAACCGATGTTATGGAAAATCGGTGGTGAAAGTTGGTGCTGTCACTGGAGTTGCAGCTCGGTTGATTGGTGGGTCTACGCTACACCGTCTACTAAAACTACCAGTACAAAAAGATGGAGCTATTGTTAGCATGCGACTTCTTACTGGTATCTATTTAAAAGTTATGCGGCAATTATGGCAAAACGTTGAATTTCTGTTCATTGACGAAATTTCTATGGTACCTTATGAGATGCTTTGCATGATCGACTCCCGTCTGCGGCAGCTGATAAGCCCCAACTCTTGTTTTGGAGGCATAAATGTTTTGCTCTTTGGTGATCTAATGCAGTTACCACCTGTTCGAGGACATCAAGTTTTCCAACAACCAGAACACATGAAGCCCGATACACATTTGTGGCGGCAGTTCCGTCTGGTTGAGCTCAAACAAAACATGCGCCAACAAGGAGATACGACATTTATAGATGTGCTTAACGCGCTAAGAGTTGGAGAATTGAAGTCTTTACATTTTGAAATTCTTCTTGGAAAAGTCTCAACTGATACATCTAATGAGTTTTCGATTGAGAAAGCATTAAGGATCTATCCAACGAATAACCAAGTTGCTAGACATAACGAAAAGGTTCTCCAGAGTTTTGAGGATAAAGGGACCGTTATTTATACAATAAAAGCACACGACCAATTCATTGATTCTACTCGAAATTTAGGTAATAAGGTCTTAGATTCTGTGATACCAAATGATATAAATAATACAGGAGGTCTTCCTAAAGAATTGAATATATTCGTAGGAGCTAAAGTGATGTTAAGGTCGAACATTGACGTGACAGATGGTGTACACGCAATTAAACCAATATCGATACAGTTTCCTGCAAAATACAGCTATGGAACTGCTGAGAGACGAATGTTGCCGCTAATCCTGAGTTGGGCGTCGACTGTCCATAAGATGCAAGGCTGTACAGTTGATCATGCATTCATTTATTTAGGGTCACAACTGTTTGCTGCTGGACAAGCTTATGTAGCACTTAAACGTGTAAAATCCTTGGACGGTATTCGAATTGAAGAACTTTATTGCTCAAAACTAACAGGAAAAACCCCATGTAACAAAAAAGCATTAGATGAAATGATTCGATTACGAAATACATAATAAAGACGGTTTTATAGCAAATCGAAACTTAAAAGTTTCTCTCGTATGTTTGTTTGTAAATAACTCTCAGAGAAGCGAAAATTAGTATAAAGCTTACATGAAGCGGGTTTTGAAGAACATCATACTAAAAAGTAATAAATAAATATAGTTTGAAAAAACTAAAAAATACGCTTTTTAAAAACATTGAACTAAAAATGTTCATATATAATATTTTAGTTTTTTCAAACTATATTTATTTTGAATAAAAGTTGAGATGAATTAAACAAACATGCCAACATTCAAATTTTTTTGACTTTTGCCAAATATATAACTTTAAGGCAAAATATCAGTGCAAAAATTATTACTTGTTTCTTAATTGCAAATTGCTGAAAACTTCCTGATGAAGTTGTTTTTTTTTCCCCCCAATATAAAAAGACTTGATTTCCTTTCGATTGATATATCTTCTTAATGTTGAAATTTCATTTCACGTGAAATAATTTCACTTTTCGCCTTCACGTGATCACGAATATCTAACAGCTGATAGTTCCCTAGTTCGAAACCATTTCGCCCTATTCTGAATGAAATTCAAAGGCGAAATGAATTCACTTTTCCCTTATAATCGTTCACCTGTTTTGATTTGGCGTAACTGAAAATGTAAGTAATTTGTTTAATATAAATTAAACTAGTTTTTATAGAAAGAAAGAAAGATTTTTGTGCTCTAGGAGTCGATGATGTGAGCTCATCCAGTAAATAGATAAAAGTGGCTTTATTCACACTAAAATGCTGTACAAACCTGAAATGAATACATACTTTAAAATTAAAAATACACATTATGCACATTCATGTAGTTACAAAGTCTCCGGCATATCCAAAGGATTTGAATTGTCCCGTATATTTCGCCGCATTAATCGCTCGCTCTCACGGGAATCTTCTTCCAACAACTGCCTTCTTAATGTCAGGCTCAACATATTTTTTTCCTTTTAACTCGAACAATCGAACAATTATGCCAACTTATGTTCACGTATGTTCAGCAAAATGAAAAAATGTAAACAAACAATCAGCTGTTCTTGAAATTCAACTGTCAACTATTATCGAAATTTTTCGAAGTGAAATCTTGTTCACGGTGAATTCATGATGCGAAATAATTTTTCACGTGAAATCAAATTCCCCGTGAAAAAATATTTCGCCTGTTATTCGTGATAGGGCTGATTAAGATATTCGGTCATAATTAAATTTTCATACATAAATTCTTCCATGCCAAGGATGTACATGAAAAAGTTCAGCTTGAGCGTCATCCTCAGCCACCCAGTTATCGTAGAAATCTAATCTTGACACTTTGACTTACTCGGCCCTAGAAATTTGCAAAGTTTCAAGTCTCTTACTTGAAGGCAGACGGTCAAACGGACTCTTTACCTTCGGTATCGCGTATAACAATGCCGCCTAGGAAAAAATTACATTTGCGCAGCGTAACAAAGACATAGACATGCAGTTCAGCTATTTTACATGTTTGATGTATTCAAATTTCAAATCATATATATATTTAATGTTTACTTTCATAATTAAACTCTGATACCGAAGGTATAAACAGAAAAACTTTGGATGTCACGCCAAAAATAATCCACAAAAACGATTGTAAAATATAAGAAAAATGAAGTACTAAAAATAATTGGTCAACAAGAACATATTGTAATCGAAAAAAAAACAACAAACTATTATAAAATATAAGAAAAATGAAGTGACAAACATAATTTTCAAGAAGAACAAATTGTAATCGATTCTGACACAGAAACAAACCCAACTATTCAAATTTGATGACAAGCTAATTTTTAGAAGATGGGGAAGTGACACACATATACACAACAGAATCAGTTACACCAAACTATGCACCCAAAAAAGAAAACCATTAAAAACGATCAAACTACATTTGAAAACACACCATTTAGAAATTAGATCCTTGAGAGAACCCAGTTTACGACTTCTTCGAATAAACTCACTCCAAGCATGAATTGAAACAAAGGAAATACCAACCAAGGTTTCCTCAATAATAAGAACACTAGCATAAATTGAGTTATATTTTACACATCAAACTGTAAAATCGTATTTAAATAATAAAGATCTTTCTTTTTTTAAAAACTACGCGAAACTGGTCAAATAATTAAGTGCTCATGAGAGCAGTCTTTCGTCCATTTTAGACCGCAAACATTGAAAGATCGGTCTTGCGATTTGTTGATGGTCAAATTGAAATCGTTTAAATAAATAAAAATCATGAAGTCGTAGGTGTAGATCTTGTAGAGTTCCTCTTTTCATTGCTGCATTTGTCCTAATTGTTGCCCATGAAGTATATTTGCAAAAATGTATGCTGTCCATCTTTATGAGGTTGTAATGATCCATTTCAATGGTGAATCTGTGAACCTTGAATGTCCTCGTTCTATGATAATGTCTACCCAAATGATGCCATTTGAAAACAACCATTGTATTTTTGAGTGTTTGCTAGGAAATGTTTTGATTCGGATGTTTCCCCACAAAGCGACGAATAAAATGGCTCTGGTGGTGGATTCTATAATGGCAATTTTATTTTTCCTGGCGTTTACATGCGCCACAATATTCGCAGCAAACACCGTCCATCGGTGTTGCTGCTGGTGTTGCTGCTGCTGTGATTTAAAAGCACCAACCTAACATTTCTGGAATCTGGCGATTTTACCCTCTCGCGGGACTGCCGTTTGTTGCTTCGTGAATTGTGGGCGATTTCGATGCCATTCGGCTTGCTGGTTTCGCTACGACAAGAGCTGCCGTAGCACAGCCAGCCCAGCCGTACTGTAAGTGTGAGCGCGATCGCTGTCAATTTCAGAAGCTACTACGCGCAGCGATCGCGCTCACACACAATTTCAGAAGCTACTGCGCGAGTTATAGTGTTTTAATACATTTATTTTAAGATAATCAGTTATAGTGTTTTAATACATTTATTTTAAGATAACCTTTCAATTCGTTGTCAAGAACTAGACTGACTTCGATCGAGTATGCAAGTTTAATATATCTCTTAGAATCGACAAGCGTTGTTGATTCTAAGAATTGTTGGGCGTTGGTGCTGCGTCAGTGGTTTCGCAATAGCTGTGCTCGTCGAGAGTACATTGTGCTACATTGTATGTAGCATCATCAGCATTTTTGCAGGATGAGCCTCGACGGCAAGTATTGCGAAGTCGTCAGTGGTGTAGACGTAGTGGTTTTAAGGGGGGTACCGTGACGGGTGCAGGGTAGGTAACTCCTCCCCCCCGGAATGGAGTGAGGGCCATAACGATGGAATGACCTGAACGGATTTTTCCGGCAGTGGCTCAGGAATACAGGTGATGTTTTTCCTTCCGAAGTGGAACATTAGGATTATAAGTATTGCCACCACGAGAAGCAGTAGGTAGACTGCTGAGAGATGATTGGTTGTTAGCTTCGTAATCCTTAAGATGTTATCTCGGCTGTGTTTGTTGTCTAGTTGTAGTTTTTCGAGGTTAATTTCTGCTATTGTGTTGTTGATTTTAAGTTCCCTCAGCAGTGGGATGGTTACTTCGATTTTTACTTGTTCTACCAAGTCGATGCTGTCATATCTTAAGTTATTTATCATGATCACACAGTTATTGTATGTGATCAGAGCTGAACCGTTTACATCGAACGGTTGATGACAACTTGCTGAAATTTTGGTCATCTTGCCATTAAAGATGAAAATGAACTCTCTTATGGGTTCGAAGATTTGTTCTTGTGCACCGGCCTCTGTAGCGTCGCAAGTCGCTACTTCTCCGTTTAGTATGCCTTTTAGACAACTGATGTCCAACGTAGCGCCCTCTATATCTAGTGACTTGCAAATGTACTCGTCGTGAATAATAGTGCACTTATTATTAAATGCTTTTACATTGTTTGTGTTCTTATATGCTATGTATTTAGGTATTTTTAGGAATTTAGTGGTGTTTATTGGTAACGGAACAATGTTCGCAAATTTATAAATTGTTTGCTCAAAAATTGGAATTTTAACATGAAATATAATATTTGTTTCGTTGACCGAAGTGGTCATTTCAAGAAGGTTATGCAAGTGTTCATTAGTTTTAAAATATATATTTTGTTTTAACAATATTTGTTCAATTTTTGTGATTTCATCGGATGAAAGGATGAATTTTGGGATTATATTAAGTTTGGTTAAAAGTATAGTTTCGAGTATACTGTTTAAATGATTTTGTAATACATCAATGTTGTAACTTATTCTATTTATGTATTGTAACATGTGGATTTCGTTGTGTTCCACGCTTAGTTTACTAAAAATTTCATTTTTATAATTTTTCAAGAAAAGATTTATCATTTCTTGTTCTTTATTGATGTGTTTGCTAATATTTTGAAATCTTATGAATGTTTCTTGGTTTTCCATGTTTAGTTCCTGTACGTTTGTTTCTAATTCTAAGATATTATCCTGTACTGTTTTAAAATCTTTATTAATCCTGTCTGAGTCTAGCGCGTCCATATTTCCGGTGACTTGTTTTATAATGGTTCCTAGGCCATTAATTAGTCCTCGTCTTTGTCTCTGTTTTGGCATAACAGTGTTAAGCCTTTCTTTCAATTGTGCCAGTTTGGTTTTAAGGATGTCTAAAGCTTCTTCCGAAAACTTAATGCCTTTTAAGTTATTAATTGTTATTTCAAACTGTTCTACGCTATCTTTAAAATCTTGGGTTTGAATACAATGTGAGAGAATTTTATAAGAGTTGATTATTCTAGCAGTGCCTAGTTCTAACTTAGCAAGGGGGTCACCATGATTAAGTCGTTGGATGTTGAGCGATTGTCCGAAAACAAGCGGAAATCTGTAAGTATTTAAATTATTTGATAATTAGGGTTGTTGGTCTTGGTTCTTTTCTGGGATTTCTGTTTCTTGAAATATAGTTTTCTGTAGTCGTCTGTCGTATTTTAGTTTTTGACAAGTGCTACAGTTTTTGATAAATTGTGTAATTCTCTGTTTAAGGTTTGGGTTATAAATTGTTCGTTTGAGATGTTTAAAGGTTTCGTCGATTCCTCTATGGTTGTTTATGGTATGGTAGTCTTCCAAGATTTGTTTTAATGTCTCGTCGTCATTAAGGTCTTCTATAAACTCTACAGAATAATGAGAGCAGAAGGCACAGCCACCGACACTCATGTTATATTCCGAGTAATATTACCACTAGTGTCAACGTCGATATTAGAGCTGTTTAATATCGTGCCAATTCCGAAGTGAAACTCAACTAGCTGGAGATTGTTTGAGCTTAAAACACCTATAATCGCAGTTAACAACCACAGGGATCAATTCATTGGACTGACAAAGGATGATCTACGACGCTGCCTCACACTACCACACGAAGAATACGTATGCTTCGACCATCAAGCTATGTTCAACGTAAAAAATCGATTTGAGTTTCAGCTTTTTAACAACAAGACACCACACAGTGTGTCGAACAACTCAAAGAACAACCAAAATGGTATGGACAAAAACACACCAGCCGAACAATTGGATATTTGAACCACCTCGGCAATAGAATCGCAAGCCGTAAGCAATGGAATACCGTCTACAATACTGAAAGAAGACACCGGATTGCTAACTTTATCGTCTGGCTGTACTGCTCGCAACTCGGAGATTAGCATCCGTACGTTCGGCACCATAATAAGTCAAGTAAAACCAAGTTACGCCCACTTTGGCGATCTAATCAAGCCAAACATCACCGATGTACCTGCGACAACTCTTAATATCTCAGAGTACAAGGCCCAAGAAGACAACGATCTCGACGACTTACAGCGGAAATTGGCAACACTGAACATCCAAGAGCTGCCTAACCAATCAAGCTCAATGCTACATAACCATATAGCTTCTTATGCTGCATTAGCTGTATCCATCATATTGCTATGCGCCTATGCAATGCGAAAGGGACGCCTATGGACTGTGCGACCAACCGCCCCCAGGACTAAATCCAGCCAATCATCCGAACCAGCCGTATCCCCAAGACGATTCACACTAGACCACAACGACGGTTGAACACCTGTTCAACGGCCGGGAGAATGTTTAGGCGTATATATTG
>JAWNNU010001012.1:0-48549 GCA_035044585.1 Scaptomyza polygonia
ATTTAGATTTAAGTATGTTCAATATTTAAATTTTAAATTGTATTACAGATTTTACCATATATTTATGATTAAAAAGAATAATAAAATAAAATTTAAGAAAAAAACGTTCTTGTTTTAAGTATAATTCTGGCTTGATTTTATAGAAAAATCTGGATTAATTCTAGGAAAATATGGATTGATTCAAGAGCAATAAAGATTGTTTATAAGTAAGAATCGGGATTGAATTCAGAAAATGCGGGATTGATTCAAGACTAATCAGGATTGATACAAACAACAATCGGGATTGATTCAAGCAATATTTGGGATTGTTTTCAGTAAAATTCTAGATTAATTGGAGGAAATTCTTGATTGATTTAAGCATTAATCTGGATTAATTCTAGCAAAATTTAGATTGATTTAAGCAAAAATTGCGATTGTTTTGAGAAAAATTTTGATTGATTTAAGCCAAAGTCAAGATTAAATTAAGTAAATCGGGATAGATTTCAGAAAAAATCTGTTTTGAATTGAGTAAAAAAAAGTTTAATTTAAGGCAGATTTGCCTTAAATCTATCCTCAACTTACTTCATTTTCATACTTGAATCAAGTAATTCTGGCTTACATGAAAATTCCTAAAATCAAGAAAGTAAAAGTAAAAGGTGAACTCAAGAAGGTTGGTGCTAGTATATCTACTTCTAACTAAACCGTGTTGGTAATCCGATAAATATGAACTATATATGAGATTATAGTACTTTCAAAGACTTTGGGAATGGCATACAACTTCGAAATGCCCCTATAGTTTTTAACGTAAGACTTAGAAGAAATTTTATGTAGTGGAATAATAAAATATTCCAGGAAACACAGCTGAATCAACCGACAAGTTAATTATTTTATGTAATTAATAACAAAGTGAAACCGCACAGTATTTAAGAATACAACCTGGCACACCATCTGGACCAGGCAATAGGCAGGGTTAATAGAGTTAAAATCGCTTAGCAGTGTACACTCAGTATTAACTGGGACATATATGCAATTTGACGTTTGAACTTGAAAAGGATAGGAATTACTGCAACTTTTCAAACTCGATGAGTATACTAATTGAAAAAACTCAGCAAAAAGTTCAGCCACTGCTTGATCGGAACTTGGTTTTGTATTATCAAGGTAAACCGAGGATGTCAAGCACGAAGATGTTTGTTTTGAGTTAACAAATTTATAAAAATGTTTCGGATCACGGAAAAAGTTTAACCTGCAACGATTGAGATAATTGTTATAACAAAAATAAATAAAATAACAGAAATAAAATTTGACTTTGCTATTATAAACGAGAATAAATCTATGGTATTTCCAGACTTTCACGTTTTTTAATTTAGATAGTTCCCTCGTAAACCAAAGTGGCTTATTTTCACTTGAAGGACAAGTGAGGGTAACACAGATATCCAAATGCGAAGTATTAGAAGATCATTCATTTTAGTAAAGTCAGTTTTACGAAAACAACGGGTCTTTAAAGAACTGTTAGATGCTGGTTTAAAGTTCAAGGGAAAGTTCTATAGTTGGATGGTAACTATTTTCAGGAAGCACTAGAGGGTGTTCTCTTCTAACATTACTACAAGCAGAGTCAGAAACAAATATTTAATCTAATATTTAATTACTACATTTATGCACCCTGTTAACTTATGATAGGCCTTACTCAAGAAGGGCATCAATGAAATCATCAGAAGAGGCCGATATTTGCTCCGAAGATGTGTCATTTTTGATTTGAAATAGTTTGAACATATTTTTGATTTGAAATAATAAAGTTTTAATTAATTAAAATTAATATTTATATTAATTTTAAAATCAAAATCACTCATATTTAATTTTTGATTCAATACAAGCATTAATATCTTAAAATTCCTCATTTTAAAACAAGTTGGACCCATAATTGAATTTAAAACCGGAAATTTTTGTTTTGTCTCTATGCACTTTCGTTTTAAGGTAGAGCTTACTGCATGCATAATATGTTCGGCAACAGCGCAATGGCTTAAAGTCCCAGGATCGACCCCCGTCGCAAGCCATCATATTTCGTATTCGGTAAGGTTTTACTTTATTTTTATTATATTTCAAACATTTCAAAAATATGTTTGATATATGTTTCAAATAATTGTGTGTATAAATTTTAATATTATGACAGTTAATTTGATTACGAAAATTTTAAAAATTATAATTTGCATAGTATTTTTGGTAAAGTTTTTAATGACCACATAGTAAGTTAACAACGACTTTTTTCTGCGTGTTCAACAAAAGCTTATTTTACAAATGTTGGGTTTTTTTACGGAGCAAAATTTTGAATTCTTACTGTAATTTGATTAATTTTTTAATTAAAAATAATATGCAGGTCCGAATGGTCATGCAAAATTCTTGCCAATCGAATCGATTCCGAGCAGTTTACTCAGAATCGAAAAGTAAAACAGGCCTGAATATCTTATACCCCGATTCCATTAGGATGCACAGCTAGTCGCGGGCGTAAGTTATTTCACTACAAATCCAATTCATCCGTCATCCTGTTTTAACAGGGGTACTGTAAAGAGTCAGCTGTTTAAGTATTATTTGTGTGCATTTAATAGAAAACAAATATGAGCTCGAAGACAAATAAAATTAGTGGAGCCTAAAAGCACAAACCATTGCTTTATTTTTTGCGCAAAATACAGTTTTAACAATCTGTTTGAGTTAAGTTTGTTAACTGTTGTGGTTGTTTGTTTGTTGTGGTTTTATTCCACTTGACGACCCAGCTGTTGTACCCAAATTGGCACTGTTTAAACCAATTACTGATGGGAAATTTCATACTATCGACAATGAGAATGTTAAACATATAGAGGGTCCAAACAGGCATATTCCAACCAACCTAACATTTCTGGAACCTGGTTATTTTTCTCTCTCGCGGGACTGCCGTTTGTTGCTTCGTGAATTGAGGGCGAATTCGATGTCATTCGGCTTGCTGGTTTCGCTACGACATGAGCTGCCGTAGCACAGCCAGCCCAGCCGTGCTGTGTGTGTGAGCGCGATCGCTGCGCGCAGTAGTTTCTGAAATTGGCAGCGATCGCGCTCACACACACAGTACGCATTGATTGACCTGCTTCGATCAATATGAATGAGCACAATTTTAATTGCGATTATAGTTTCATATTAATGAAATATTCATATTGAAATTCTATTTCATGATCAATATTATAAAATGTATTTGCCTTCTCACATTTAGCTCAAGATACTTGGTTGGCTAGGTGCATAGCAGTTACAAGTACAAGTGGGGTAAGGACAGGTATCGTAAGGCAGTCAAGCTATCTTTCATATTCAAGAACCTGTATTTATTTGTTGGTATGTTTCTATGTTTGTGTTTAATCGTAGTTAAATGTGTAAAAATCAGTAGAAATTGTTGTTTAAGGACCAGGCGAACAGAAGTCAGCAGCAGGGGTTTTATTGAGTGAGAAGCTCTAACTTAAAACAACCAAAATCAACAACAAAGACTATACTTCTCTCTCTTTGTCTTCCAAAGCAGTCAAATATGACTTTTGCCAACAAGATTTTATACTTATAGAGGGTTCAAACAGCGATTTCCCAACTAACTTACCAGCTCTGGAATCTGGCGATTTTACACTCGTTTGTTGCCGTCTATTCGGTCTCGGCACGGGTTTTTAAATGAACCGACTTTTCACAACGGATTCAAATTTAAAAATTTATGATTTCTTTTTGGTCTCGGCTCGGGTTTTTAAATGAACCGACTTTTCGCAACGGATTCAAATTTAAAAATAATTTTGAGTTTCGTACTCAATAAACTGGCTTGACTGAATGTAAAAATTTCTAACTTCTTTTTACTATCTCAAAATATAGTTTAAAAAGCCAACTAAGAGCATTCAAAAGCAACTGTTCTTCATTTTTATATATTCAGAAGATAGAAGATTATTATTACTATTATTAATATTATAATTAATTAATAATAATAATGATAATCAATAATAATAATGATAAATAAAAATAATGATAATAAATAATAATAACTTTTCATTATTACCTTTTTTATACTAAAATAATGTATGTTTGAAAATTGGCATATACAGCTACCGACACCTATCTGAGGGGTGTCGAACCTATATAGAAACCATCCTCAAAACTCTCTGAACAAATTGATATAACGGTTCAGTTTGATATCATGCATATTTTTCGAGTTTATAAGCCTCACACAAACAGACATTCATTTTTATATATATAGATGAATTGCATACCTTATTGCTGGAATCTAAATAAACATGTACAAAAGAAATAATATTAAATTTCTCACGTTAAGCTATAGAATTGCACAAAGTTCATATAAGTCGATACCACCCTTCCATAATGGAAATCAGCGGGTATGTATGAAGTTCGGCCACAATATATTGGGCCGTACGCATCGCACACTTTGTGGTCACAACAAAAAGCTTAACAATGATCAGGCGCTCAGCCAACAAGATTTTACACTTAAAGAGGGTTCAAACAGCCAATTTCAGAAGCTACTGCGCGCAGCGATCGCGCTCACACACAGTACGGCTGGGTTGGCTGTGCTACGGCAGCTCATGTCGTAGCGAAACCAGCAAGCCGAATGACATCGAATTCGCCCACAATTCACGAAGCAACAAACGGCAGTCCTCAGAGAGAGTAAAATCGCCAGATTCCAGAAATGTTAGGTTGGTTGGAATATGGCTGTTTGAACCCTCTATAAGTGTAAAATCTTGTTGGCTCAGCTGCACAGTGAAATCAAACATCTCTTTGTGTTGTCGTTCCGTTTAAGCTCAGTGCGTTTGCAAAGTCAATTTTCGTCTTGCGGCAAATCTTGTCCGCATATGTTTTTCAAACGAGTTTCACTCAAGAGCGATTAATCATGTCTATAGAAGTGTATTGTCTTAAATCACGTAAAGTAAGAGAACGATTTATCGATAAGGTTAACTAAAGTCACTCAAAAAGTAGCTTGCTTAATATTGTTATGTGTTTGCAAGTGTATATAAGTATTATATGATAAGTGTCAACTTGAGTTATTATTACTTTTAACAAGTTTGTGAAATATGTAAATACTTTTCATACATATTATGCTTGTTGCGTATACCTGTTATTCATACTCTCTCTCTTTTTATCATCCATTTTGTATTGCAGCGTTAAATTTAAGAAGAACGAAAAGGAATACCAGGCCGATCGCTCGGAGGTGCTGAAGTTCTTGCGCGAGGAGGAGACTGAACAGTCTACGCCAGGTAACATAATTAGAAATGATTTAGTCAGGATGCCTCAGTTCTAAACCCACCGCAACAATTTGTTAACGATCTTTGTATGGACAGATTAGATTAAATGGATCAGTGAGCAGATAAGATATTTATATATAAACAAACACTACAGAAGCAATAACTTGTTTTTAAAACATTGAAGTTAGCCCCATTAGGTTTATACTCGATACCGAAGGTTAAAAAAACCACATATTTCCCACATCCTGACAGCTAGAACTACCAATTTTGGTGAGAAAGTAGCAACAAACAACCCCCAAAAAATGTCATCAAAAATTTTAGATGCAACGCCCGCCCGTAGCTCCCCCATCCCCTCTTCCCTCACCGCAGCAAAAATATTAGATAAAAATCAGTTTCGAAAGTTTGGGTGCCCCAACACCTATTCCGCCCAAAGCCCCCTTTTCCACCTACTACAAACTTCTAAGTAGCGTCACCAAATGTATTAGGAAGACAGCATTTGATATCCCACAGACACCTTCCAAAAAAATTTGAATACCATACCCACCCGTTCTGCTCCCAGCCCCCATTCACATACCTACAATCGTTGAGCTGGAGCAAACAAATTTGGATATCTGGTGACATCCCTTTCTGCATCAGCCAATCTTTGAAGCAGCCTACAGTCCTACCGCATCCGTACCAACGAGATTTTATACATATAGAAGGTTCAAACAGCGATTTTCCAACTAACTTAACAACTTTGTTCAGTGGCTTTTTTTTCTCTTTCGTGGGACTGCCGTTTGTTGCTTCGTGATTCGAGAGCGAATTCGACATCATTCGGCTTGCTGGCTTCGCTACAACATGAGCTGCCGTAGCACAGCCAACCCAGCCCACGATACAATTAAGTAGGTAGTGTCATCCGAGAGAGCCAGTACCAACTGATATGAGCACGTGAGTGCGAGGGAGACAGTCAAGTTGCTCTCTTTATTTTACTCTCTTGAGTCTGTTAAGGGGTTGTTTTGTTAGTGCGACAGAGTTAGGTATAAAAAGTGTTTTGGTTGTATGCAGCCTATGAAATTTTGTAGTTTCGTAAAAATATTTAACTAAATAAATTTTTGAGTGAAAAGCTTTCGATTATATTAATTAAATAGTTTTTAATAACAAAAAATAAAATTTATATTAACATTTAATTATTATAAAGCAATATTAAACTAACAAGTGTATTAAAATTAAAAATATAAAAAAGATATCTTATTTATAGTAAAATTTTTAATAATTTGCGATGCCCCATAAGATTTTGTTTCTGTTCTAACCTAAAAAACACATGAACAGAAATAACAAATAGAACGAAATTCGTCCGCACCGATGTCTTACCACAACGACAAGCACTTTGCGACTGTCGATTGGTACCAGAAAAATGAGAGCGCTCTCTCGCATGACACTACCATATTATTGCGTACATCCTACATAATTTGGTGATTCTAGCTTAAAGTTATTAAAATATGGTAGTAGGCGTGCTGGTTGGAGTATGGTGAGTTTTAATTGGGTTTACTTGGTAAACAATTCTAGCAGTGATCGCAAATATACGTTATATATATTGTTGCGTGCATCAATTGGTTGCCGACTTATACCCTAATTCAATTAGGTTGCATCCGTCATTAACAGCAAGTCGCGGATGTAGGTGATTCCACTACAAATCCAACTCATCCGACATCCTGTTTTAACAGGGGTTTTGTTTTGTTTTTCATGCACTTGATGGCCAGCTGCTGTTTTACCCAAATTGGCACTGTTTAAACCAAGTATCGATAGGAAATTTCAAACTATCGACTATGTAAAAGTGCTGTTCAGTGCTCTGTTATGTTAAATTCTAACATCAGTTGCATTTCCCAGTTGGTCGAAAACCGACCAACGGGGAAATTTGAACAAGAATCTCATTGTGCATAGGGGAATCTTATACAAACGGAAGCAACATTCCCGAGTTCCAATTACATACTAGCACTCAGGGTAAAATTAAATTAACACATCAGCATATTCTAGCAATGAGCACAAAATTTGGGATCGGAAAAAGAAAAATTGCGAGTTTAAAGGCAATCAAGAATTACAGTTCATGAAGATTAAATTCTTGCTTAATGAATGAAACTAGAATTTTCTGGCATGTTTGCCTTTGCTTTAGCATTGAATAAACGGAACCGACTGCGGTATACTCTGAAACCTTTACAAAATTGGGTACACCCAGGGGTGTGCGCCGCGTTCAAATATAGTTTGATGCAAGGTATACTTAAGAAGATAGCCGCACTTGCTCGCTCGCGACTTCTTACTTAAGTGTCAAAATGACAGAAGAGAGAGAGAGAGAGAGAGAGAGAGAGAGAGAAGCGCCATCGCAATAACACGTAAAGTCCGTAGCACAAGAAGTTTTAGACGAAAAAATCGTCCGCGGAGATGCGTCGCTAACAACTGCTGCTAACAGACTGACAATTTAAGAAGTGAAAAGAGAACGAGTAATGCTACCTTCTTAAGTATACCTTGGTTTGATACACATCTTGGGAGACATCGCCAACTACGTTGCCAAAAATATGAGGATTTATGATTACATAATGCAGCCAGTATTGGTGGACGTGGTGGGTCAATCATAAACTTTTCTAGTTCCTATTGAATCATTGCATCGCCCACTCTTGATAATTGATCACAGACGTTTAAATGGACATAGCCTATAGCTTTAAGAGTTTTATAAACACACAAACTAGCGAAAAGAAAATTTAAATTGTGAACATCGCATAAAACTAAAATTCTCTTATACCTTTTGAATAAAAGAAAAATATCGACATTGACTTGGCCGCAAGAAGTACATACTGTACATTTTTTTCAAATACAGTACGACCTCACCTAACGCAACCTATAAGAATTTGGCCTGTTGCGAAAACTGAGGTGGTTGCGAAAACCGAGGAATAATCTTTTGTTGGCTACGAGACCTATTTCCAAAAGTAGATACATTTTCTTATCATTTAAATCATAGTAAATCGAGTTTATATGCAAGGATTTCATTTTAATTTATTAAGTTCTTGATAAAATTAGAAATTGCGGTCTGTTTTTTGAATGATTTCCTTAGAAAGTTGCGTAAAATGAGGTACATTTTTTTAAAGTTTAGAATTTTGGTGTTGCAATTATCGAGGAGTTGCGTTTAACGAGGGATGCGTTGAGCGAGGTCGCACTGTATTGAATTTTTAAACAAATGTGGTCGAAGGCATTACATCACTTGTCTGCTTGGATGAATGCTCGTTGGTCTTCATGGTAAATGACAAATGAAAAAAGAACATGAAACTGAAAACGAAATTTGGAATTATGTACGTATGAGTATCAAGGCAAAAAAAACATCGCTCAACGCATCTACACGATGAAAGTCTAAAAGAATAGAGCAATAGAAAAGAGGGAAAGGTGGAGGTTATAGCAGCATAGTATTGGCTGGCTGACTGACTGGTTGCTGAAAATAGAACAAGCAGAAAAGCCCCAAGCGCGGGAAAAACAAAACCGCAAAGGACGTCACACGAGCAAAATCAAAACTAAAAGAGTGTGCTGCTCAATTATCGGACTGCCTAAGAGAAGAACAGTCAGCCAGGTTGGGCAATGAATTATCTTAATATATTGCATTTTAAATTTTTACTTATTAAAATTATTGTCTTTTCGTCTTTACGGGAGCACAGAAAGCTCAGTTGTTATAAGATATGTGTATTTGCTGGATGAGCTGCAAACATGAACAGACAGACGGAGAGAAAAACATAAATAAATAAAAAAAAAAATGGAATGAACGAAATCAGCGCAGCCATTTCGAAGTTGCTAAAAATAAACTCACCTTGAAAGTTTCTTAAATTTTGAATATATTTTATGTTGGCTGCTGCTGTCAGTTCGTCCGAGCGTCGAGAAGCGAAAAGTATATATGTTTTTTTTTTTTATCTGGTCAAAACCGATACGACGTACCTAATGTTTGCGCTTCGATCCAGAAAATGGTACCGTTGCTATTTTTTTTTTTTTTTTATGGTTACCGTTTTGTGAAGGTTTTTTACAATTTGTTTTCGTAACTTTGAAAATTCGAAGCCGTTGGTTAACTTATGTATGCGAGATTTTCGTTTCTTAAGGGACTTTTAAGGTTTTATGTTAAACAGAAGAAACTTACACAAATTTATTTACAAAGTATGCACCTAAAAAGGAAAAAGAGATAAATTAAGTTTATTGCAATATTCTGATTTTTTTTATTGATAGCACATGTATTTAATTATTTGTTTTTGATATTTTTTTGTTGACTTTGCTTAGTTTCGTTTTATATATATTCCTTTTTTGCACTATATAGTAATTATCTAAATTTATGTATTTATATGTGACCTATATACACACTTTTGCTTCTAGGTTTCGTTAAATGGATACCGTTTTATTTTTCGTTCTGTTCAAGGTGTTTGCAGCGACGTTAACTAAGCGACGGTTTTCTCTCAACTAAAGCAAAAACCAAAACCAAAAATTTGTATGTGAAATGTATTTCAAACTAAAAATCTTTTCGGGCAAGTGGCAGCTGCGTCTCGGCCGGTGTTGGAGCCAACGTCGCTGTCAGCGTAACAGCCTAAAAATTGGGACCATGCCACAGTATTTGTATACCCTGAACCCATTAAAATAGCCTAAGGGGTTAATGTTGCTGATGTATGTACCAGGCCGAACGAAATCATAACAATGACTTATTATATATTAACACTCGATCTAGGAAAGTTTGACCCGTTTAACATTTTTCCGATCTATTAGAGGTATTAGGTAGAAATTGGCTTGAATTAGAAACCCTGGTTTAATATAGTTATTGATTTGTGAAGGTACGCGGTATTAAATAGTCGAATTTATTATACTAGCGCACACTTGCGATATTGTTTTTTTTTTCTTTTTCACTTTTTGCAAAAGTATTTGCCCGATATATGCTCGTACACCCTTAGGCAGCTCACCGCTCGCGAAACAAGAAAAGCTAAAAAATTTAACCAAAAGACAGAATCAAAGGCAAAAACAGCGACACTGATTGCCTATGTGAGTTTTATTCTAGACCAGTTCTTCCCTAAGTGCAATTTTGAAATCAAGCCTTAAATTGTTAATGAAGATATATATGTTTAAGTTTCCACATCTTTCTTATTTCGTTAACTTTTTAGTCAATTATATAAATCGTGGAAAAATTTAAGATTTAATAATCGCATTTTAGAATCGCGAGCCCCACAGATAAGTGTTTTTTTGCAAATAAATCTGCACTCTACTCAATGTCAGAAATGAGTCAGAAATCTTCCACATTAAGGGCCGGTTTCTCAATGTCCAGTTAAAGTGCCAATTAGTTAATCTCGGCATAACTTTAATGCTCGTGCTAAATCAGTTTGGTTTTCTTAATGCAAAGTTAACCTTATTCGTTCACATACTATCGCTCTAATGGTGCCGCCAACTAATTACGAGGAAATCAGCTGTTTGGTGTGGTATTTGTTTTGTTTTGTGACTGTCAAATTCGAAACAAATGCTTAAAACATTAATTTTATTGAGCGCGGCTAAAATATATAAGCGCCAACGTAAGAAAAACGTTTCGGTTGCTGAGAAGCATGCAGTTAATAATCTTGTGAAGTCAAATCAAAATATTTTGTATAATAATAAAACATATACAATGCAAGTGTCGGCTTGAACCAGGTAATTGCCTAACGATGGTTTTAGCGATATTTATATCGGCCCTTTAACGAACGATAAATGTTAGCCGGCACTCAGGCATCGGTTAAGTTTATCGCACGCTAAGCCCTAAACGAACATTGAGAAACTCTATTTTGACTAAACATCGGATAGTTACGCTAACCGGACATTGAGAAATCGGCCCTAAGTGAGAAAGTTTTAATAAAACAATAAAAAACTAAGATTGTGCAGAACACACTCTGAAAGTTATACCTCTTATATGCTAATATATATTTTAACGTAGAATATGTTATTCGGCAGGTTAAGGGTACAATTTGAAGTACAAATTTTTGCAAACACTTTCGCCGCTTTTCATTTTGATTTTTATTAGACTAGATTAAACCTCATTGATATAGAAGTTAATTGAATATGTTTGCTTTCTAACAGTATATAAAGTATAATATAGCTACATATAAAGTTTATGAATCCATAAGTTAAACAAAGTCTAATAGCAATAAAATTTTTATTACTTTTTATATTCGTGTTTTATATGTACATATATAAGCGATAAGTGCGAGCGGGCGCAATAGCGATAGCAGAAAGACTGTGCATATAGTTTTGTTTCAGTTGCCCTAGCGCTCAGTGGTCTTTCAAGGCAAGCCGCGGGCCAACGCACTATGGGCATTTGGCAAAAAAAAACTGGCATTAATTAATAGCTCGGAGACCACGCAAGATACTTTGATTTGGTTTTGGAGTTTGTAAGAACCAAAAGTAAAGCTTTGTTTTAAAATACTAAATTTTTTTTAATAAATCATCGAGATAAGCCAAATATATAACTTTAACAAGAGATTTGCATGAAAACTTAGTTAATTTTAGGACTTTTTGGCAAAGTGCCCCGTAGTGCAGCAGCAATCAACAACGGTCAAAACTTGTGTGTGTTCATAAACGAAGCAACCGCGCTTAATTTCTCTTGTCGTCTCAACTTTGACTTTTACTGATTAATGCGATCAATCTTAGAAGGTTTGTTTAAACTTAATATGAACTTTGTGCAATTGAAGAGCAAAACTTGATAACTTTAATATTATAATGTCTGTTTTGGACTATTTATGTACGTATGCGATTCGGGAGCCAAATATGTGTATGTGTGTGTGTTCACAAAAAAAAACTTGTGCAAAACCGTCGCTACAAAAAGAATAAAATTTAATACAATGCTTTCTTACAAGCGAATATACATACATATTTAACAAACAATTTTGAAATCAATAAATAATGAGTGTGAGTAGAAAATACTTCTATATTATATATATTTTTATACTCGATACCGAAGGTAAAGAGTATATTGGGTTTGTGCAATGTCCGTCATGGTGTCTGTCCGTCTGTCCGTCTGTATGAACGCAACTTTTTTCCACACCCTTAAAGCTAGAGACTTGAAACTTTGCAAATCTCTTTATCTATGGCATAGTAAATTAAAGTGTCAAGGTTGGAGTTCTACGATAACTAGGGGGCTGGCAAATCGATAAACTCGATAACGCAAAATCGATAGATCCAGCTATTTCGCAAGCCCTTACAGCTAGAACTACCAAATTTGGGGAGAAAATAGCTATTTACAATCCCCAAAAAACTGCATCAAAAATTTTGGAGCCACGCCCACACATTCCGCCCCCAGCCACCCCCCCCCCCCGCAGTTTAACACTAAAAATGCCCATATCTTCTACAGTTTTTGAGCTTGAGCCATCAAATTTAGTGCCAAGATAGGTGTTGACGATCCCCAACCAAATTCATAAACAAACTTTGGATGCCACGCCCATTTTTACTTCCCTATCCGACTTCAACCACCCCAACGCTTCGCTAAAAACGGTAGTGCGTGTATCTTCCATAGTGTTTGAGCTAGAGTCACCAAATTTGGTAGGTAGATAACTGGTAACGACCCCCCAAAAACTGCATCAAAGTTTTGCAGCCCTACCTACATATTTCGCCCCCAGCACCCCCGCAGCTTAAAAAAAGAAATGCTTATTTCTTTTACAGTTTTTGAGTTAGAGCCACCAAATTTTGTGCCAAAATAGGTGATTATAGCCCCAAAATAAATGCATATAAACTTTGGATGCCACGCCAATCCATACTGCCCAAGCTGCCCCAAACCGCCCCAATGCTTCACTAAAAACGGGAATGCGTGTATTTTCCAAAGCGCTAAGGCTAGAGTCACCAAATTTGGTAAGAAGATAGCTAATAACAATCCAAAAAAAACTGCATCAAAGTTCTGGAGCCACGCCTCCCCGTTCCCGAGCCCCCTGCATTTTGAAATCAAAAACGCCTATATTTTCCACATTTTTTGAGCTAGAGCCGCCAAATTTGGTGCCAAAATAGGTGATGAAGAAACCCAAAAAAAGTTGATGGCGCCAACCACCCATTTCGCCCCCAGCCCCCATTCCACCATATTCTACTAACTTTGAGCTAGAGTCACCAAATTTGGTATGAGGATAGCAATTAACATCATAAATAGATCTGCAGCAAAACTTTGGACGCCACGCCCCCCCATACCAGCCCCCAGCCACCCTTCCACCATATTGTACTAACTTTTAGCTAGAGTCACCAAATTTGGTATGAGGATAGCAATTAACATAATAAACAGATCTGCAGCAAAACTTTGGATGCCACGCCCCCCATACCAGCCCCCAGCACCCAGCCCTTTCCACCATATTCTACTAACTTTGACCTAGAGTCACCAAATTAGGTTTAAGGATAGCTATTGACATCATAAATAGATTTGCAGCAAAAGTTTGGATGCCACGCCCCCCCCTTACCAACCCCAGCCCCCCTTCCCTCAAATTTTACTATTTCTGAGCTAGAGTCACCAAATTTGGTATGAGGATAGCAATTGACGTCATACACAGATCTTCAGCTAAAATTTTGATGCCACGACACCCCCCAAATTTGGAAGGAAGATAGCTTTTTGGCATCCCCATTGCATTCAGCTCTCTTTTAATCTGTTTTACTACTGGTATCGAGTATACCGTAGTCGGGTGCGTCCGACTGCAACGTTTCTACTTGTTCATATAATACTTGTGAAATTTATCAGGAGAGAAAACAAACCCTTCTTGGAATTTATGGAGACTACTTTGAATCTTCAATTAAAATTGCCCGTCGCATCCACAAACAATTAAAGCACATGCATTGATATGGTTTTCAGAAGATATTGATGTCGAATGCCCGGTGTTGAATTTAAAAATACATTTTACTCATTTTTAATTCATTGCTATGTCATAACGTCTTATTTGTTTGATAAATTTTAAATGTAACTTATTCTACGTAAATTCTTAGCGGCCGTGTTAGACACACAGCCCGAAGGTAAGCCGAAAGCTATTAATAAATATGTTCTGCTATTAATAAATATGATCCATTTAATCTATCGAAAACGGCTTGAAGTTGCCTCATGATTATCATCATTTCCTAAGTCGTCTTAAGCAATCCTTCTTCTGACAAATGATCTACCCAAGTGCAGCTTTGGCTATGACCCTGAGTGGCATTTCGTCTCTTAATTTATGGCATATGTCAATCTGGCCTAGTTGGGAGCGCATTTTGTTATATTTTCCAGTCAGTTTCTTCAGCTGTTCCTGAATCGCCAAAAAAGAATCGGTATGAATCTTTTCCCCAGGCTTTTTGAAAATTCGATTTCGCAAAGTTTGTCTGCAAATTTATATGTTTATAAAAATGTATTTATGGTTACGAACATTTAATTTAAACTTGCATTTCATTTTTTAAATTAATAACCTCTGGTGTAACTGAGGGACATTCAGAAATCTGTTCCTGGTTCCTGTTCGTTTAGGGCCTCTCTACATGTGATCTATATACGCACTTTTGCTTCTAGGTTTCGTTAAATGGATTCCGTTTTATTTTTCGTTCTGTTCAAGGTGTTTGCAGCGACGTTAACTAAGCGACGGTTTTCTCTTAACTGAAGCAAAAACCAAAACCAAAAATTTGTATGTGAAATGTATTTAAAACTAAAAATCTTTTCGGGCAAGTGGCAGCTACGTCTCGGCCGGTGTTGGAGCCAACGTCGCTGTCAGCGTAACAGCCTAAAAATTGGGACTATGCCACAGTATTTGTATACCCTGAACCCATTAAAATAGCCTAAGGGGTTAATGTTGCTGATGTATGTACCAGGCCGAACGAAATCATAACAATGACTTATTATATATTAACACTCGATCTAGGAAAGTATGACACGTTTAACAATATTCCGATCTATGGTATTAGGTAGAAATTGACTTAAATTAGAAACCCTGGTTTAATATAGTTATTGATTTGTGAAGGTACGCGGTATTAAATAGTCGAATTTATTATACTAGCGCACACTTGCGATATTTTTTTTTTTTTCTTTTTCACTTTTTGCAAAAGTATTTGCCCGATATATGCTCGTACACCCTTAGGCAGCTCACCGCTCGCGAAACAAGAAAAGCTAAAAAATTTAACCAAAAGACAGAATCAAAGGCAAAAACAGCGACACTGATTGCCTATGTGAGTTTTATTCTAGACCAGTTCTTCCCTAAGTGCAATTTTGAAATCAAGCCTTAAATTGTTAATGAAGATATATATGTTTAAGTTTCCACATCTTTCTTATTTCGTTAACTTTTTAGTCAATTATATAAATCGTGGAAAAATTTAAGATTTAATAATCGCATTTTAGAATCGCGAGCCCCACAGATAAGTGTTTTTTTGCAAATAAATCTGCACTCTACTCAATGTCAGAAATGAGTCAGAAATCTTCCACATTAAGGGCCGGTTTCTCAATGTCCAGTTAAAGTGCCAATTAGTTAATCTCGGCATAACTTTAATGCTCGTGCTAAATCAGTTTGGTTTTCTTAATGCAAAGTTAACCTTATTCGTTCACATACTATCGCTCTAATGGTGCCGCCAACTAATTACGAGGAAATCAGCTGTTTGGTGTGGTATTTGTTTTGTTTTGTGACTGTCAAATTCGAAACAAATGCTTAAAACATTAATTTTATTGAGCGCGGCTAAAATATATAAGCGCCAACGTAAGAAAAACGTTTCGGTTGCTGAGAAGCATGCAGTTAATAATCTTGTGAAGTCAAATCAAAATATTTTGTATAATAATAAAACATATACAATGCAAGTGTCGGCTTGAACCAGGTAATTGCCTAACGATGGTTTTAGCGATATTTATATCGGCCCTTTAACGAACGATAAATGTTAGCCGGCACTCAGGCATCGGTTAAGTTTATCGCACGCTAAGCCCTAAACGAACATTGAGAAACTCTATTTTGACTAAACATCGGATAGTTACGCTAACCGGACATTGAGAAATCGGCCCTAAGTGAGAAAGTTTTAATAAAACAATAAAAAACTAAGATTGTGCAGAACACACTCTGAAAGTTATACCTCTTATATGCTAATATATATTTTAACGTAGAATATGTTATTCGGCAGGTTAAGGGTACAATTTGAAGTACAAATTTTTGCAAACACTTTCGCCGCTTTTCATTTTGATTTTTATTAGACTAGATTAAACCTCATTGATATAGAAGTTAATTGAATATGTTTGCTTTCTAACAGTATATAAAGTATAATATAGCTACATATAAAGTTTATGAATCCATAAGTTAAACAAAGTCTAATAGCAATAAAATTTTTATTACTTTTTATATTCGTGTTTTATATGTACATATATAAGCGATAAGTGCGAGCGGGCGCAATAGCGATAGCAGAAAGACTGTGCATATAGTTTTGTTTCAGTTGCCCTAGCGCTCAGTGGTCTTTCAAGGCAAGCCGCGGGCCAACGCACTATGGGCATTTGGCAAAAAAAAACTGGCATTAATTAATAGCTCGGAGACCACGCAAGATACTTTGATTTGGTTTTGGAGTTTGTAAGAACCAAAAGTAAAGCTTTGTTTTAAAATACTAAATTTTTTTTAATAAATCATCGAGATAAGCCAAATATATAACTTTAACAAGAGATTTGCATGAAAACTTAGTTAATTTTAGGACTTTTTGGCAAAGTGCCCCGTAGTGCAGCAGCAATCAACAACGGTCAAAACTTGTGTGTGTTCATAAACGAAGCAACCGCGCTTAATTTCTCTTGTCGTCTCAACTTTGACTTTTACTGATTAATGCGATCAATCTTAGAAGGTTTGTTTAAACTTAATATGAACTTTGTGCAATTGAAGAGCAAAACTTGATAACTTTAATATTATAATGTCTGTTTTGGACTATTTATGTACGTATGCGATTCGGGAGCCAAATATGTGTATGTGTGTGTGTTCACAAAAAAAAACTTGTGCAAAACCGTCGCTACAAAAAGAATAAAATTTAATACAATGCTTTCTTACAAGCGAATATACATACATATTTAACAAACAATTTTGAAAGTAATAAATAATGAGTGTGAGTAGAAAATACTTCTATATTATATATATTTTTATACTCGATACCGAAGGTAAAGAGTATATTGGGTTTGTGCAATGTCCGTCATGGTGTCTGTCCGTCTGTCCGTCTGTATGAACGCAACTTTTTTCCACACCCTTAAAGCTAGAGACTTGAAACTTTGCAAATCTCTTTATCTATGGCATAGTAAATTAAAGTGTCAAGGTTGGAGTTCTACGATAACTAGGGGGCTGGCAAATCGATAAACTCGATAACGCAAAATCGATAGATCCAGCTATTTCGCAAGCCCTTACAGCTAGAACTACCAAATTTGGGGAGAAAATAGCTATTTACAATCCCCAAAAAACTGCATCAAAAATTTTGGAGCCACGCCCACACATTCCGCCCCCAGCCACCCTCCCCCCCCGCAGTTTAACACTAAAAATGCCCATATCTTCTACAGTTTTTGAGCTTGAGCCATCAAATTTAGTGCCAAGATAGGTGTTGACGATCCCCAACCAAATTCATAAACAAACTTTGGATGCCACGCCCATTTTTACTTCCCTATCCGACTTCAACCACCCCAACGCTTCGCTAAAAACGGTAGTGCGTGTATCTTCCATAGTGTTTGAGCTAGAGTCACCAAATTTGGTAGGTAGATAACTGGTAACGACCCCCCAAAAACTGCATCAAAGTTTTGCAGCCCTACCTACATATTTCGCCCCCAGCACCCCCGCAGCTTAAAAAAAGAAATGCTTATTTCTTTTACAGTTTTTGAGTTAGAGCCACCAAATTTTGTGCCAAAATAGGTGATTATAGCCCCAAAATAAATGCATATAAACTTTGGATGCCACGCCAATCCATACTGCCCAAGCTGCCCCAAACCGCCCCAATGCTTCACTAAAAACGGGAATGCGTGTATTTTCCAAAGCGCTAAGGCTAGAGTCACCAAATTTGGTAAGAAGATAGCTAATAACAATCCAAAAAAAACTGCATCAAAGTTCTGGAGCCACGCCTCCCCGTTCCCGAGCCCCCTGCATTTTGAAATCAAAAACGCCTATATTTTCCACATTTTTTGAGCTAGAGCCGCCAAATTTGGTGCCAAAATAGGTGATGAAGAAACCCAAAAAAAGTTGATGGCGCCAACCACCCATTTCGCCCCCAGCCCCCATTCCACCATATTCTACTAACTTTGAGCTAGAGTCACCAAATTTGGTATGAGGATAGCAATTAACATCATAAATAGATCTGCAGCAAAACTTTGGACGCCACGCCCCCCCATACCAGCCCCCAGCCACCCTTCCACCATATTGTACTAACTTTTAGCTAGAGTCACCAAATTTGGTATGAGGATAGCAATTAACATAATAAACAGATCTGCAGCAAAACTTTGGATGCCACGCCCCCCATACCAGCCCCCAGCACCCAGCCCTTTCCACCATATTCTACTAACTTTGACCTAGAGTCACCAAATTAGGTTTGAGGATAGCTATTGACATCATAAATAGATTTGCAGCAAAAGTTTGGATGCCACGCCCCCCCCTTACCAACCCCAGCCCCCCTTCCCTCAAATTTTACTATTTCTGAGCTAGAGTCACCAAATTTGGTATGAGGATAGCAATTGACGTCATACACAGATCTTCAGCTAAAATTTTGATGCCACGACACCCCCCAAATTTGGAAGGAAGATAGCTTTTTGGCATCCCCATTGCATTCAGCTCTCTTTTAATCTGTTTTACTACTGGTATCGAGTATACCGTAGTCGGGTGCGTCCGACTGCAACGTTTCTACTTGTTCATATAATACTTGTGAAATTTATCAGGAGAGAAAACAAACCCTTCTTGGAATTTATGGAGACTACTTTGAATCTTCAATTAAAATTGCCCGTCGCATCCACAAACAATTAAAGCACATGCATTGATATGGTTTTCAGAAGATATTGATGTCGAATGCCCGGTGTTGAATTTAAAAATACATTTTACTCATTTTTAATTCATTGCTATGTCATAACGTCTTATTTGTTTGATAAATTTTAAATGTAACTTATTCTACGTAAATTCTTAGCGGCCGTGTTAGACACACAGCCCGAAGGTAAGCCGAAAGCTATTAATAAATATGTTCTGCTATTAATAAATATGATCCATTTAATCTATCGAAAACGGCTTGAAGTTGCCTCATGATTATCATCATTTCCTAAGTCGTCTTAAGCAATCCTTCTTCTGACAAATGATCTACCCAAGTGCAGCTTTGGCTATGACCCTGAGTGGCATTTCGTCTCTTAATTTATGGCATATGTCAATCTGGCCTAGTTGGGAGCGCATTTTGTTATATTTTCCAGTCAGTTTCTTCAGCTGTTCCTGAATCGCCAAAAAAGAATCGGTATGAATCTTTTCCCCAGGCTTTTTGAAAATTCGATTTCGCAAAGTTTGTCTACAAATTTATATGTTTATAAAAATGTATTTATGGTTACGAACATTTAATTTAAACTTGCATTTCATTTTTTAAATTAATAACCTCTGGTGTAACTAAGGGACATTCAGAAATCTGTTCCTGGTTCCTGTTCGTTTAGGGCCTCTCTACATGTGATCTATATACGCACTTTTGCTTCTAGGTTTCGTTAAATGGATTCCGTTTTATTTTTCGTTCTGTTCAAGGTGTTTGCAGCGACGTTAACTAAGCGACGGTTTTCTCTTAACTGAAGCAAAAACCAAAACCAAAAATTTGTATGTGAAATGTATTTAAAACTAAAAATCTTTTCGGGCAAGTGGCAGCTACGTCTCGGCCGGTGTTGGAGCCAACGTCGCTGTCAGCGTAACAGCCTAAAAATTGGGACTATGCCACAGTATTTGTATACCCTGAACCCATTAAAATAGCCTAAGGGGTTAATGTTGCTGATGTATGTACCAGGCCGAACGAAATCATAACAATGACTTATTATATATTAACACTCGATCTAGGAAAGTATGACACGTTTAACAATATTCCGATCTATGGTATTAGGTAGAAATTGACTTAAATTAGAAACCCTGGTTTAATATAGTTAAAGTTTTGTGAAGGTACGCGGTATTCAATAGTCGAATTTAATATACTAGCGCACACTTGCTATATTGTTTAGTTTCTAACGTAGAATACGTTATTCGGCTGGTTAGGTGTGCAATTTACAGTTAAAATGTTTGCACTACTTTCGCAGCGTTCTTTTAGCTTTTATTATACTTTATATAAGCTATTGTCTTCGTTGCTGACGGTTGTGTTTTTGAGCGCTCTCAATAAGTTAATGTTTTCTTGTGTTTGTGCACGGAGTGTTACTTGGTTTTATTTGGTAAACGATTCGAGCAGTGATCGCAAATATACGTTGTATATATTTACGTGTGCATAATAATAGTTGCTGACTTAAATTACATTTAAAGTTGCAGTAGAACCAAGGCTGCAGTTGCTTTAAAAAAAACAAATGTACATACACTTACTCGCATATCTATGCGTACACCACTAAAAAAAATTCAAAATCAAACTATAAACAGAAATTGTTTAGTCCATTATGCATATATTTAACCAATTCTTTTTTTAAACTTAACTTTAGTTTATTGTCTTCAATGACGTAAATTTGCTAGAAATATTCAACAATGTTTTATATATAATTGTTTATTTTAAACTTAACACAACAAAAAAATGTACACGCAAAAGTCTGCGTACAGTTTACTTATTTAGACTTAAAAGAAAACCCTTTTTAATAGCTTGTAGGGTGTTCTTTCTTTGCAAAACCTCTGCAAGGCGTCTCGGCATGAAAACAACGAGTGTATGTCTCTCCTCTGTAGTAATTTTTCCCCATTCCTCCACAATAACATTCTTGAGCATTCTTTTTGATATTATTGAGTGTTTTCGGATTTTTCTCTCAAGAAGATCCCACAAATGCTCAATGGGGTTGAGATCAGGACTCTGGGAAGGAGTTCGCAGCTGATATTAAACATTATACAGCAGCCAAAGCTTTGTATTCTGTGCCGTGTGCTTTGGGTCGTTGTCCTGCTAAAACCAATATTCATGTTGCAGACCCAATTTTTCACCACTTTGTTTCAAATTGTTTTTTAAAATGTTAATATAGGCTCCTTGATCCATGATTGATTTGATAAATGTTAATTTTCCCACACCGCTTCCAGCCATACACCCCCACACCATTATTCCGCTTCCTCAATTTTAAACCGTGCCAACTAAGTTTTCTTTTTTGAATGCTTCTCCGCTTTTCCTCCATACCAAAACTTTTCCCTTGATTCCGAATATGCAGAATTTACTCTCGTCAGAAAAAATAACTTTATTCCAGAAGTCCGGGGGCTTGGAAATGTACTCATTGGCAAAATCTAAGCGCTTTTGTCTATTGACTTCTGATATCAGAGGCGGGCGACTCTACTGTGGTAATCAGCCTTTTTTGTGAGACGGCTTACAGTATCATCTGAAATTGTTTTGGAAAAACTATTCTCGATAGACTTAATAATAGTATTCTGCTCGCGGATTGTTAGTGTACATATGTACGTAAATTTGCATTTTCTTATTCTGTGTTTTTTTCGTCTACTAACAACAAACAGCTTGTCTAATTTTCTTGCTCTTGCACTCCAGCATCAGTCCTCTTCCGCTTACGTCCGCTCTTATACGAAGTACTTGTAGTTGTATCTGCCAACGCACTCAAGCTCCCTCGCTCTCTTGGTTTTTACCGTTTTATCGTTAGATCATCCAACCAAGACTTCATTCTGTGCAGGTTGTGTGACAATGTGATACACATGAAGTGTGTTGGCTTTACGGCCAAAATACGGGGCTGCTTAATTGCAAACACAGGCCTTATATGGTTCGTGGGTCCTGTAATGAGGTGGAGAGGGAGTCTACTCAATTCATGAGACAGACCTATGTAGGTTTTAAAACAATGCATACTGCAATAAATAACCTACATACTTCATTTAAAAAGTTGCACTCGAGCTTCAAAAATGGCAAGTTGTTGAGTAATTCGCCGAAGCGTAACAAGACTTCGGGGCCTAATCCGCTCAATGTTCCTCCTGTCTTAGTCACCAATCCGCTTTAGGTACCATCCTTTATCCCCCAACGGGTTCAATTGCTAACCCGTTAATGCTATTTAACTAGCCGGCGAGAAATCCCAACAATAATCTTTCCCCAAACAGCTTATCCTTTGATTCACAGATAGCTGCACTCACAGAAACCGGGTTAAAACCTGATACATCTGAATATTCCGTTTTGCCTAATAAGTATAACCTGAACAGATCGATCCCACCTCCCGCAAGGGGGGCGGTGTTCTCATTGCTGTTGATTCTTGTATTTCCTCTGAACAGATTCATTCTCGTGATCATCCTGATATTGATTTCATATGTGCTAAAATATTATTTAGAGGCCGCTCACTGTATACTACTTGTTCATATATTCCTCCCCATTCTGATATTAACATTTACATATCCCATCTGAATGCCCTGCAGCTTGTGTCGTCGTTGTTGACGGATATGGCTCAACTTATAGAGGTTGGTGATTTTAATTTGGCACATGTTGTACGGTCTGCGAATGACACATCTTCAGCGCAATTACCGGCCACTTCTGATGATTTTATCGATGGCCTTTTAGAGTTTACAAGACCTTGAATTCGCATTTGGATATCTGTGTTCCCCTCACTGTTCCTTCAAGTGAAAATAAACCACCTTGGTTTACGAGGGAACTATCAAAATTAAAAAACGTGAAGACAAGATCCCATAAAAAATTTAAGAAATCTCGAAATATAATGGAATTGTTCTCGTATATAAAAGCAAAGTCTAATTATATTGCTGTAAGCTTTATGTTTTAACAATTATCTCAATCGTTGCAGATCAAACTTTTCCCGCGATCCGAAACAGTTTTATAAATTTGTTAACTCAAAACGTAAATCTTTATTTATGGCATCCTCGGTTTGCCTTGATAATACAAAACATAATTCCGATCAGGCAGTGGCCGATCTATTTGCTGAGTATTTTCAATCAGTATACTCATCGAGTTTATATAGTTGTAATAATTCCTATCCTTTTCAAGTCCAAGCGTCAAACTGCATTTATATCCCCGTTATAACTGAATGTACGCTGCTAAGTGACCTTAAGTCTATCAAACCCGGCTTCTTGCCTGGTCCTGATGGTGTGCCAGGTTGTATTCTTAGATACTGTGCAAATACACTTTGTAAACAATTACATAAATTATTTAACTTGTCGGTTGACTCAGCTGTGTTTCCTAGTATATGGAAAGAATCTTTTATTATTCCACTTCATAAGAATTCTTCTAAGTCTTACGTTAAAAACTCAAGGGGTATATCCAAGTTTTCTGCCATTCCGAAAATCTTCGAAAAATATATATGCTCTCAATTGCAGCACTTATGTTGTTCAATTTTATCCCCTTACCAACACGGTTTTGTTAGGCGAAGATCTACTACCTCCAACCTTCTTGAGTTTACCTCACTTGTGATCAAAGGGTTTCAGGCCAAAATGCAAACTGACGTCGTTTACACAGATTTTAGTAAGGCATTTGATTCTGTTAGTCATTCATTGTTGCTTCAAAAATTAAATATTATTGGATTTCCAGCAAAACTCCTGTCGTGGCTTTCTGAGTACTTATGTGGCCGATCACAAAAAGTAGTTTTTAAATCTTCTGTATCCAAATCTTTTTTTGTTACCTCTGGTGTTCCTCAGGGGAGTCACCTAGGACCATTGCTATTTAATCTATTTATTAACGATCTTCCTGCTGTTATTACTAATTCTCGAGTATTTATGTTTGCTGATGATGTAAAGCTATGTTTCACCTATAATGATGATTCTCTATGTAACTTACTACAGTCGGACTTGGGTGCACTGTCGGCCTGGTGCCGTTACAACTTGCTACATTTAAATTGTTCAAAATGTAAAATCATGTCCTTTTGTCGAGTTACCCCTCATACTGCTCACTTCTTACTTGATGATTCACCACTTGTCCGCGTTTTTGAAATTAAAGATTTAGGCATCACTCTTGATAGCAAATTAAAATTTGATTCTCACATATCGTCGATGGTCAATAAGGCCATAAACGCTCTTGGCTTCATCAAGCGGTGGTCAAAAGAGTTTAATGGGATCATTAAAACGCTATATACATCCTTAGTACGTCCCATCCTGGAGTATGGATTTTGTGTGTGGTCCCCGCAATACGGGATTCACCAGAAGAGAATTGAATCAGGGCAGAGGAAATTTCTTCTGTTTCCGCTTAGAAGTTTTGACTGGGTTCCTGGAATAGACCTACCCCCGTATTCAAGTAGACTTCTTTTAATCAATCTTCCTCCCCTATTGCACCGTAGAATTATGCATGGTGTTGTATTCATCAGTAATCTACTTAATGGAGAAATCGACTCATCAGTTCTTCTAAGTCGAATATATTTAACTTTTCCAATTAGATCCACCCGTTACTTCACACCACTTAGCCTCGATCGGTGCTCGAGCAACTATTTAATTCATGAACCATTTCGTGTTATTTGTTCTTGCTTTAACCGGCCTTATTCACGTAACTCTTTGGAGAACTCAATTCCAGTACTAAAACGATCTATCCTTTCTGTCTTATCTAATCATAGCCATTAATCAATTATCTTCCACTGGTTTTTCTGGGTTTTTCCCAACCCACGCAACAAATGTTGGACCACTTATTTTTATTTTTTATTTTGAATTTCCCAGAGCGTGAACGTTAACTTTTTAAATTTTTTATCTTAATTTTGATTTTTATTTCAGATTAAAATGTAATATATATTTTTTTAATTAATTAATTAAATTATGCTTTTTAATATTATAATTAGAACTAATTTTGATTTGTCAGCGGCTCATAGCTGACATTAAATAAATAAATAAATACATACCCAAATGAAATCTCATATTTCTAGCTGTTTATTGAATTAGTTAGCTTTCGATTAGTATATTAAGTATAACAGTGCTACGTATAAAGTTTTTGAATTCAAAAGTAAATAAAAGTTTAATCGCAATACATTTTTCATTATTATTCATATGCGTGTTTTATGTGTACACATAGTATCCGCAATAAGTGCGAGCGAGCGCGATAGCGGATTGAATGTGCATATAGTTTTGTTTAAGTTGCCCTTGCGCTCAGAGTTTTTCAAAGCAAGCCAAACTGCCCCAACCCTTCGCTAAAAACGGGAATGCCTGTATCTTCAAAAGTTTTTAAGCTAGGGTCACCAAATTTGGTAGGAAGATAACTGTTTATGACCCCCAAAAAACTGCATGAAAGTTTTGTGTAAGTCTCAACCACGTGCGCTCACAATCAACAGTCTATTTTCAGGGAAGAATTAAAGTTACAGGGCTGTTTAAAAAAAGTTCATTTCTAAATTCATTGGTATATTTGCTATTGGAGTAAACTTATTTTTTTTCATAAATCACGATTTTCATTTTTTCGAATTTACGTAAAAAAAATTGCGTTGGGACCATAGTGCAGTGTCAGCAAGTAAACAGTCTCTAATTTGGCAGTAGAGCCACCACATTTCATGAGGATCATGTGATCACATAACCTACAGAAAATAATACCACATATAAACCATTTAAAAATAGTATGCCTAACAGATAATAATGATTTAGACGTGGTAAAAGAATGTAAAGGTATGTTGTCCGATCTATAACAAACGGTCGTAATGAATAATGTATCCGTAATTCATAGTATCCAAATATTTTTTGTTCCTCAAACGAAGAAATTAGCAGATTTTGATGAAGCAGAAAAAAAACAAACAATTGATAACTGTCTTGAAGCTATGAAACAGTTTTTAAATACTACTACTAGTAAGGCAATGCAGCCATATTTAAAATTTTTTTTTTTTATTTTTGGCAGACGCCATTATATTTGTCTATACTTGTGTCGATCTCAGAGACTACAAGAGCTAGCGACTTTAGATTTAGAATATTAGTTCTCCTATCCATGAGCAGAACAAGTTTCAAATTATCGATAACTATTCTGGTTTCCGACATAAACATGAAATCGCTTACAAAAAAATCGGATTTGGAAAATAAAATAATGGGGGTAAAATAATGGGTAACGATAAAACTTTTCTGAAAATTTTGTCCAAATCGGTTTATAAACACTTGAGAAATCGTTCAATTATGTTAGTTTTTAGTTTTGTTTACATTGATCATTATTTTAAAACATAGTCTTAGGGAGCACGGAAGTTTTTATAAATTTAATATATTTATAGCATCTGGGCTCAGGATTTCTTCTAGACGGGCTCTCCCGAATAGAACCTTCTTACTTGTTTTTTATTAAATGTATTAATTTGAGTTAGTGGGCTGATAAATGAATGTATGTACATTTATATGTACACATATCTTATATCAATTATATAAGCTAAAAATATATATGGACTGTGTGTGGCGCCATCCAAAAAATATATTATCTCAAGGCGATAATCTTGGAGGAATGGCAATATATTCCACTGGAATACGCTTCAAACCGTATATAATCGATGAAACTGCGTCGGGAGCGGTTTTAGAAGCCAACAGTGGACACACAAAATATTAATTATGCTTAATTACCATAACATATTTCTATATTGACATTGTGTAAACCCTTTGTAGGCAGTTGAATTAAGTGCCCTATTAAATATTTGTTATTATTCCTAGTAATTGTTTATAAGTTTTAGGTTTTGTTTTAAATATTTTAAAGATTATTGCTTAAACAACTTAAAACTAGTAGAAACGTTGCAGTCGAACGCACCCGACTGCGGTATACTCGATACCAGTAGTAAAACAGATTAAAAGACAGCTGATTGCAATGGTGTGTGGATCCGGCAGGGGTGTAGGCTGCCTCAAAGATTGTCTGGTGCAGATGGGATGCCAAAAAGCTATCTTCCTTCCAAATTTGGTGACTCTAGCTCAAAGTTTGTTAAAGGTCGGGGCTGGGGCGGTATGGGGGCGTGGCATTAAAATTGTTGCTGCAGATCTATGTATCATGTCAATAGCTATCCTCAATCCGAATTTGGTGACTCTAGCTCAAAGTTAGTAGAATATGGTGGAAGGGGCTGTTACGGGGGGGGGGGGGGGGGGGTCGTGTCGACAAAAGTTTTGTTGCAGATCTATTTATGATGTTAATTGCTATCCTCATACCAAATTTGGTGACTCTAGCTCAAAGTTAGCAATTATGATATTAATTGCTATCATCATTTCAAATTTGGTGACTCTAGCTCAAAGTTAGTAGAATTTGGTGGAAGAGTGGCTGGGGGCGGTATGGGTGGGGGAGCCATCCAAATTTTTTTGGTTTCTTCATCACCAATCTTGGCAATAAATTTGGCATCTCCAGCTCAAACAAGTAGAATCGTTGCAGTCGGACGCGCCCGACTGCGGTGTACTCGATACCAGTAGTAAAACAGATTAAAAGAGAGCTAATTGCAATGGCGTCCAAAGTTTTGCTGCAGATCTATTTATCATTTTAATTGTTATCCTCATACCAAATTTGATGGCTCTAGCTCAAAAACTGTAGAAGATATGGGCATTTTTAGTGTTAAACTGCGAGGGGGGGGGGGGGGGGGCTGGGGCGGAATGTGTGGGCGTGGCTCCAAAATTTTTGATGCATTTTTTTGGGGATTGTAAATAGCTATTTTCTCCCCAAATTTGGTAGTTCTAGCTGTAAGGGTTTGCGAAATAGCTGGATCTATAGATTTTGCGTTATCGAGTTTATCGATTTGCCAGCCCCCTAGTTATCGTAGAACTCCAATCTTGACACTTTAATTTACTATGCCATATATAAAGACATTTGCAAAGTTTGAAGTCTCTAACTTGAAGGGTGTGGAAAAAAGTTGCGTTCATACAGACGGACAGACGGTCAGACGGACAGACACCATGACGAACATTGCACAAACCCAATATACTCTTTACCTTCGGTTTCGAGTATAAAAATGTGGAAAATATAGGCGTTTTTGATTTCAAAATGCAAGGGGCTCGGGAACGGGAGGGGCTTGGCTCCAAAAATTGATGTGGTTTTTGGGGTGTGGTTACCAGTTATTATTATATTGGGGATGACTACACTGCGACCAAGCTGATCTATTGTGCCCCCTTCTTGGCTCATAGCTCTTCCATCAAGCCCAAGTGTTGTACAAAAGCAAGTACCTTTGTTGGGTCGATGGTTTCTAAATCGCTGAATTCCAGAATATGTTTTCCTAGAAAACTACTTCTTTTCCTCACTAAGGCTACGCATTCTGCTATGATGTGCAAGGAGGATTCTCCTTCCATTTCACAGAATCTGCAAGTTTCGCTGCTGACTATGCCTAGCTTTGCTAGGTGACCTCTTAGTCTACAGTGTCCCGTCAAAAGACCGGTGAGTATCCTGAGTCTGTTTTTGCCCATCGATATTACTTGCTTAAACCGTTTGAGGTTATAGCCACCCAAGAGAAGTTTTGCTTGTCTGAGTCCTGGTATCCTTGCCCAGCTCGTTCTTCGCAAAAATCTCTCTTCGTTCCTAAGCTCTTGCCGTATTGTGCTTCTTCCTATACCACAATACGGCTCAGGTCCTATGAGGGGTGTCGCTGCCCCCATTCTTGCTTGCTTGTCTGCCTCTTCGTTCCCCGCTATGTTGACATGTCCCGGGACCCATCTTAGGGCAAGCCTATTTTGTGATCCCAGAGTGTCTAGCTTGGTTCGTACCTCATGAACTATCTTTGACCTAATTTCGGTCTTACTAAGTGCCATTATTGCTGCTTGGCTATCGGATAAGATGGCTATGTCTCTATTCCGATAGTTACGCTTTAAATTAACGTCCACACACCTCCCTATTGCACATACCTCAGCTTGGAATATGCTGGTGTGCATACCTAGGGGCTCGTGGTAAGTTAGCCGAGGTCCCACCACACCAAGACCGGAGCCTTGATGCGTTAGGGATCCAGCGGTGTACCATTTTATGGTGTGTGGCTTCATGTTGTGGACCTCTTCTAAAGATGTCCACTCCTTTTTGTTACAGAGGTGAACTTGAAACTTTTGCTCGAACATATGTTCGGCTTTCATTTCGTCCCTTGGCTGTGCCAGTAGGGGAAGTTCACACGACAGCATGTCTGCCTCTACTCGACTAAGAATGTGTCCTCTCCCAACTCCTTCAGCGGACATTCTTAAAAGCGTTGCTTTTTGTTGCAGCCTAATTGTGTGATGGAGTGGTGTTAACTCCAATAGAACCTCAAGCGCGGATGTGGGACAGGTTCTCATCGCTCCTGTGATTCCTACACATGCCATTCTTTGTAGCTTCTGAAGCTGCTTCTGCACAGTGATTTGTTGTGCCTTATCCCCCCATGCAATCGCTCCGTACGTGAGCATGGGTCTTACTACCATGAGGTATAGCCATCTTATTATATTTGGTGATGTTCCCCATGATTTCCCGGCTATGTTACGACACGCATACAGCGCTCTGCAGCACTTTGCAATCGTATTTTGAACATGGGTGCCAAAGTTTAATTTGCTGTCGAAAGTGACCCCAAGGTATTTGACTTCCTTGCTTGTTTCTATTGGGCTCCCCGCGAGCCTAATCTCCCTCATCCTTTGTAGCTTGTATCTTCTGGTGAACGGAACGATGATTGTTTTCGCAGGGTTTAGGTTGAGACCAACCTCCCTACACCAATCATGCGTGATCCTAAGTCCCAGTTTAACATTATCACAAAGAGTTTCTTCATACTTGCCCCGAGCTATTATCACAATGTCGTCTGCATAGCCCTGACATTGGATACCACTGTTGGCGAGTCAACTTAATAATTCGTCTACTAGTATACTCCATAAGAGGGGTGATAAAACCCCCCCTTGTGGACAGCCCCTTGTGGTTGTTACTGTTACGGTACTATCTTGTATAGATGCCGTAGCCTGTCTGGACCCTAGTAAGGATGATATCCATCTACTAGTTGTACTGTCCAGCCCTCTTCTATTCAAGGTAGCCTTGACAGCATCATGTGATGTGTTGTCGAAAGCGCCTCCAATGTCTAAAAATGCACAGACTGCTACTTCTTTGTTTACTACTGCCGCCCGCAAAGTGCGGTGCAGCTCATACAGGGCAGTGTCCGTAGATCTGCCTGTTCTGTATGCATGCTGCGTTGCTTGCAGTGGACTCTGTGTAAGCAGAGTGCTCCTGATGTTATAATCCACCAGCTTTTCCAACGTTTTCAGCAAAAACAATGTTAAGCTAATGGGTCTGAAGGACTTTGGGTTGGTGGTATCTGTCTTCCCTGCCTTGGGGATGAAGACCACCCTAGCTCTTCTCCAAGTGCTTGGTATATGACCAAGTGCTAGGCTACTGACCAGGATTTTCCTTAGAGTGGGTAGGAGTATTCCCCGTCCCTGCTGCAGGAATACCGGTGATATACAATCCAGACCGGGAGATTTGTAAGGCTGGAAGGTTCCAATTGCCCATTTTAGTTTCTCCGCTGTTACCACCGACTTGGCGCATGCCCAGTCAGTGGCCGTTTGTCTGTACTGAATCTCTGTATCTAGAGGTTCGCACTGTTGCCAGGGGATACTTCCTGGGAAGTGCGTCTCAAACAGAAGCTCTAATCTTTGCATGTTGGTGCTCGTATATGAATTGTCTATACGTTTCAGGGCTAAATTACCCTCCGGTGCCCGCTTTGATAATGCTCTATGGAGCCGGGCACCTTCGCTTGTACTTGCTATGCCTTCACAGAAGTCCCTATAGTTCCTACGCTTGGCCTTCCTGATCTCCTTGCTGTAGGAGGTGAGGCTTTCGCGGTATGTATCCCATGACCCGTCTCTCTTGGCTTTATTGAAGAGGTGACGGGTGGTGAGCCGCAGTCCTTCCAGACCGTCATTCCACCATGGGGCATCTTTTTCTCTACGCGTTCTCCCTAGTGGGCAGCTTTCTTCATACGCATTTTTAATGCTACTGTTCAGATTTCTAACAACTCTTTCTAGCTCACTCGTGTATCTGGGTATTCCAGAGCTCTCAGTGACTAGGTTAAGTTCTAGGGTAGACCTAAATTTATCCCAGTTCGTTTTTCTGGGGTTGCGAGTTGGTATACTACTATCCGTATTAACCTGAAGTTTAATGTTTAATGAATGTGTGGGCGTGGCTCCAAAATTTTTGATGCAGTATTCTGGGGATTGTTAGTAGCTATTTTCTCCCCAAATTTGGTAGTTCTAGCTGTAAGGGCTTGCGAAATAGCTGGATCTATTGATTTTGCGTTATCGAGTTTATCGATATGCCAGCCCCTAGTTATCGTAGAACTCCAATCTTGACACTTTAATTTACTATGCCATAGATATAAAGATTTGCAAAGTTTGAAGTCCCTAACCTGAAGGGTGTGGAAAAAAGTTGCAAACATACGGACGGACGAACGGACCGATACCATGACGGACATTGCACAAACCCAATATACTCTTTACCTTCGGTATCGAGTATAAAAACAAGTAGAAACGTTGCAGCCGGACGCAACCGACTGCGGTATACTCGATACCTGTAATTAAAACAATAAAAAGAGAACTGATTACAATGGTGTGTGGTTAAAAATGGGAAAGGGAGGCTGAGGGCGAAATGGCTGCGTGGCGTACCAAGTTTTTATCCAGATCTTTGCGGAATGTCAATTGCGTACATCCTACAAATTTTGGTGACTCTAGCTTAAAGTTATTAAAATATGGTAGTAGGCGTGCTGGTTGGAGTATGGAAAGTTTTAATTGGGTTTACTTGGTAAACAATTCTAGCAGTGATCGCAAATATACGTTATATATATTTTTGCGTGCATCAATTGGTTGCCGACTTATACCCTAATTCCATTAGGTTGCATCCGTCATTAACAGCAAGTCGCGGAAACCGACCAACGGGGAAATTTGAACAAGAATCTCATTGTGCATAGGGGAATCTTATACAAACGGAAGCAACATTCCCGAGTTCCAATTACATACTTGCATTCGGCTTGTAGTGGAATCGGGGTATTAAATCTCGTTTTAATTTGCAGTAGAACTTACGGTGCGGAAATGCAACTGAAGTTAGAATTTAACATTACAGAGCACTGATCAGCACTTTTACATAGTCGATAGTATGAAATTTCCTATCGATACTTGGTTTAATCAGTGCCAATTTGGGTAAAACAGCAGCTGGTCATCAAGTTCATGAAAAACAAAACAAAACCCCTGTTAAAACAGGATGTCGGATGAGTTGGATTTGTAGTGGAATCACCTACATCCGCGACTTGCTGTAAATGACATATGCAACCTAATGGAATTGGGGTAATAGAAAACAAACATATAATTGCGTTTCCATACTCTGTGTTGTCGTTCGTACACTAACAAACCGCTTGTCTATTTTTCTTGCTCTTGCTGGCCAGCATCTGTTCCCTCACGTTTTCGTCCGCTCTTATCCGACGTACGTGCGGTTGAATCTGCCAACGCGCTCACGCTCTCTCGCTTAAGCGCTCTTCTGATTTTTAGCGTTTCTGTAAAGGCCCAGTTACCCGAACTTGACTTGAACTAAATTTGAATTGAACGTGAGCGTGAATTGGTATATGAAAACCAAGCGATTACCCAAACGTGAACTAGACTTCAACCTAAATATTAAAATGAACATAAAAATGAGCCGAATACCAAGAACATTGAATTATCGAACAGCTGTTTGTCATTGTTTTGCGATTATCACAATTGCACGCGAATTTCTGTTTTCAAAAGAAAATAATAAAATAATTGAATATGGATGCTATGGCTAATAAGTATATATTACATGTATGTAGTACAAATCGGTTTAATAAGGATGGTAATGCCGGAAATCTGAACGCGGGGTTTGGCAGTTCGGCCAATGAATACGGATTGGAATGTCGCTGGTTATTACAGACCCTCAGCAAAATCAAGAATTTAGATGATTCTCAATATTTCCTGCACAATAGAATGTCCAAACCACTGTTTAAACTGTTGCTAACGTTGTTGAGCAGTTCTTTACCTCGTCATTGCCGGATCCATATATTGTTTGCTTGCTTTCTTATATAAAAATCATTTTCCTGCACCAATCAAATAAGCTTATGCTCGTCCATTTTAAATCAGCTGTTCAATGTAATTGGATCGTAACTTGAACCAACAAGAATTCATATAATAGAGCGTTCAAATGCAAAAATTCTGATATAGAGTTGGGAAGTCGTCTAGCAGCTACCACGCTCTCAGAGAGAAATATCGCAGGCTAGTTTTACTTAAGTCGTGAGCCTCGAGCATATCGCGTCAGTCTGCTTGCTGGTTTCGCAGAGACATGAGCCATACTGTATGTGTGCGCATAGCTTGTTTGTTTCTCGTCTTGTGTCCCTTTTTTTTTGTATACCTGCTTGGGTATCGCTTTCGCCGCTAGCCCTAGAGCAGCAAGGCAGTGCGTTTACACAAATTACATTTACATATACATATATATTTGTGTGTGCAAATGTGCGTTTGTTTTGTTTGCTGTTTTGGTGGACTTGGGCTTTGAAATGATTTTTGTTATTTCATTTCGACTAGGTTTCATACGCATGTCTGTGTGTCCCTTTGTGAATGTATAATTGTATGCGTAGCATTGGCATTGTCATTCATTGACCTGCTGCGATCGGCATGAATGAGGACAATTTAATTAAAAGCAATTATGTTTCTATACTAATAAAATAAACGTATTTTAATTCAATTTCAATATTGTACAATTGATTCGTCTTCTCACATTTAGCTCAAGAAACTTGGTTGGCCAGGTGCATAACAATTGCTAGTGCAAGTGTTTTGTGGGGTGGGACAGGTATCAAAAGGTCACAAAATACTTTAGGCAGGCAAACTTTCATTCATATCTAAGAACCATATTTATTTGAAGAAAAAAAAGCCCAGTCTTGTGGCAAACACTTGTTCCTCACAACTCTTTTTCATCCCTCATTAATGCGCTTGGGTAAAAACAAACACAAGACTTTGACTTCGAAGGCAGTCAAATATCAGTTGTGCTGCTGCTGATCATTCATACTCTTCCCAGTTTTTACCCTATGACACTTTCTAACAACCCTTGCCATACAATTATGCAAAGATGTACACAAATTACGAAAGTGTATTCAAATACAAATACTAACAAACTTCTGTAAGTTCATGCTTTCCGCTGACCCTTCGCCGCTCCTTTAATCAACCGGCCGCTGAACGCAAAGCGCAACTGAAACAAAACAACAACCTGCTGTCTTCTCGTTACTGAGACGCTCACGCTGCTGTATGAAAAAATACCTTCTGTACCAATATTCAATAATTGTCAATGAAGATTCTCACGTTTAGCTATAGAGTTGCACAAGGTTCATATAAGTCGATACCACCCTTCCATTATGGGAAGCAGCAGGTATATTCAAGTAAATGTCTAAAATAGCCAGTTTCACAATTTTAGAAAATTTTGTGACAACAACAAGAGAAATGAAGTGCGGCACAATTCGTGGATGATGGCAGTTATGTTTACATTATGAGTCTATGGTGTGCTATGCGGACGACCCAATATTGTTGCCGCACTTCATTTCTCTTGTTGTTGTCACAAAATTTTTTAAAATTGTGAAATATATATTTTTATGACTATGTAATTTGGGTAAACGCACTAGTGCGTTGCTGCTCTAGGGTTAGCGGCAAAAGCGATACGCAAGCAGGTATACAAAGAAAAGGGACACAAGAAGAGAAACAAACAAGCTATGCGCACACATACAGTATGGCTCATGTCTCTGCGAAACCAGCAAGCAGACTGACGCGATATGCTCGAGGCTCACGACTTAAGTAAAACTAGCCTGCGATATTTCTCTCTGCGAGCGTGGTAGCTGCTAGACGACTTCCCAACTCTATATCAGAATTTTTGCATTTGAACGCTCTATTATATGAATTCTTGTTGCTTGAACTGAAATATGAACTGGAACTAAAAATTCTGTTTTCTGCAGGTTTCCAATTCAGTTCAAGTTTTGGGAAACTAGCAAACAGTGTTTGACGTTTAGTTGAACTGATCAGCTGTTTTCTAAGTCCACGTTCGATTCGGTTCACGTTCGGGTAACTGGGCCTTGAGGCACATTGCATAAACACTTTTATACTTAATTTTTGCACCCTACTTCTTGTTTGATAAAGCATATCAATTGTTGTAGGTAATTTATTTACTTATTTAATTATATTCAATATGCTTGTTTGCTGAGTTCAAATTGCAAATTGGTTGGGTCAACCAACCAAGACTTTATTTTATGTCGGTTATGTGATAACATAAGCCATATGAAATGTGCTGGCTTTACTGCCAAAATTAGAGACTGTTTACTTGCAGACACTGGCCTGAAATGGTACTGTGAGCCCTGCAACGAAGTGATGAATGAATCATCCCACTTAATGAGGCAGACTCACTTAGGCTTTTAAGCTATTCATGTTGCGTTTAACAATTTGCACGCATCTTTCAAAGAGCTAGAGTCAAATTTTAAAAATGGCAAGGTAATGGTAGAATCTCCGAAACGAAAAAAGAATTCAGATCGAAATTCGCTCAGAGCTAAACCTGTCCGACCCACCAAACCTCTCCTTGTCCCCAGTATAAATCCTCCAATGGGTATATTATTTAACTCCCATTGATATTATTTAACTCGCCTGCTATTAACACAACAAATAACGACTTTACTTCCAATCCTATTAATGAATATTCCATATCAACAGAATGCGTGCCTATTAATTCTACTGTTGGTACACCTGGGGCCCACAAGCCTCTTGTTGTTGTGCCTATTAACAAATATATTTTCGTGTCTAGGCTAGCATCCGAGACTTCGTTGGATGATGTAAGTCCCTACGTTCAAAATAAAATTGACTCCCCATATATTAATGTTGAAAAGTTTAAGTTTAAACATGCCCGAAGCATGTCTTCTTTCAAGTTGAGTGTTCCACCCGAACTTTTCGCAACAATTTGTGCTGAAAAGTTTTGGCCACCAAAGCTCGTGGTAAAGGAGTAAGTGAACAGGCGAAAAAACATTAATAATGGTATAAGAATCAGTAGTGCACCGCCTGTTATCAATCCTGTTGCCTCAACTTCGGCGGCAAAAAACTAATAAAAGTAGTTAGTTTGGCCTATCCAAATGTTCGAGGCCTTAACACTAAACTTTCTAAATTGTATGTAAACAGCTTATCCTTTGATTCACAGATAGTTGCACTCACAGAAACCTGGTTAAAACCTGATATATTTAATTATTAAGTTTTGCCTAATAAGTATAACTTGTACAGATGCGATCGCACCTCTTGCAAGGGGAGCGGTGTTCTCATTACTGTTGACTCCTCTAATTTCTCTGAACAGATTCATTCTCATGATCATCCGGATATTGAGTTCCTAGGTGTTAAAATAGCATGTAGCGGCCGCTATATATATATATATATATATATATATATATGTATATGTATATTACTTGCTCATATATTCCTCCCCATTCTGATAATAACATTTACATAATCCATCTGAATGCCCTGCAACATGTTTCGTCGTTGTTGACGGATATGGATCAACTTATAGTGGTTGGTGATTATAATTCGCCACATGTTGTATGGTCTGCGAATGACACATCTTCAGCGCAATTACCGGCCACTTCTGATGATTTTATCGTGGCCTTAGAGTTATGCCCATCACAAGTTAACAAGGTGCATAACTGTAGTAATAATAATATTTTAGATTTGATATTTGTTTCTGACTCGGATTGTAGTAATGTTGGTAGAGTACCCCCTCTAGTGCTTCCAGAAGATACCTACCATCCAACCTTAGAACTTTCCTTTGAAATTCTTAACCCTAGTCCAGCATCTAATAATTCTGTAAAGACACGTTGCTTTCGTAAAACTGACTTTACTAAATTGAATGATTTGCTTCAGCAGCTTCAGCATACTAATTGGTCTCACCTTTATTCTTGTAGTGATACAGAAACTGCCATTGCCATTTTTTATAGGTTTTTGAACTCACATTAAGATATCTGTGTTCCCCTCACTTGTCCTTAAATTGAAAAAAAACCACCTCGGTTTACTAGGAAACTATCAAAATTAAAAAAGTAGAAACGTTGCAGTCGGACGCACCCGACTGCGGTATACTCGATACTAGTAGTAAAACAGATTAAAAGAGAGCTGATTGCAATGGTGTGTGGATACGGCAGGGGTGTAGGCTGCCTCAAAGATTGTCTGGTGCAGATGGGGATGCCAAAAAACTATCTTCCTCCCAAATTTGGTGACTCTAGCTCCAAAATAGTAAAATTTGTGGGAAGGGGGGCTGGGTGCTGGGGTTGGTAAGGGGGGGGCGTGGCATCCAATCTTTTGCTGCAGATCTATTTATGATGTTAATTGCTATCCTCATACCAAATTTGGTGACTCTAGCTCAAAACTAGTAGAATATGGTGGAAGGGGGGCTGGGGGCTTGTATGGGGGGGCGTGGTGTCCAAAGTTTTGCTGCAGATCTATTTATGATGTTAATTGCTATCCTCATACCAAATTTGGTGACTCTAGCTCAAAATTAGTAGAATATGGTGGAAGGGAGGATGGGGGCGGTATGGGTGGGGGCGCCATCCAAAATTTTTGGGTTTCTTCACTTCCAATCTTGGCACCAAATTTGGCGTGGGCGTGGCTCCAAAATTTTTGATGCAGTTTTTTGGAGGTTGGTAGTAGCTATTTTCTCCCCAAATTTGGTAGTTCTAGCTGTAAGGGCTTGCGAAATAGCTGCATTTATCGATTTTGCGTTATCGAGTTTATCGACTTGCCAGCCGCCTAGCTATTGTAGAACTTCAATCTTGACACTTTTATTTACTATGCCATAGATTAAGACATTTGCAAAGTTTCAAGTCTCTAACTCGAAGGGTTTGGAAAAAAGCTTCGAACATACGGATAGACAGATGAACAGACACCATGACGGACATTGCTCAAACCAATATACTCTTTACCTTCGGTATCGAGTATAATAAGCAAAGAAATTTAATAAAACAAAATTTGTGTTTCTTTTAGCTCAAAATTAAAACCTTTTAATTTCTCACAGTGTGTAGACTTTTTGTTGGTAAACTGTATGTACATACATTAAGCAGCCCACCAACTGTAATTAATAAATTTAAAATAAAAAACAAATAACAAATATTTTGTTGATTGCATTATTGAAGCATTTAAACATTATACAATTATACAAAATACTTTTCGTTAATGTATTTTGATTGTATTTTTAAATACGCGTGAATAATAATATTTACTCTACATAAATCAAACAAACTGAGCGTAAACAAGTAAAAACGTTGCAGCCCGACGTAAACTACTACGGAATACTCTTATACCAGAACAGACGTAGCGAAAGTTACATGCATTCTCGTCTTTAACGTGTTGTTGTCATTAAAACTTTTTATGCAGATCTTCGGGGGTTGCCAATTGCTATTTGCCTACCAATTTTAGTGACTTTTGCTCAAAGTTAGTAAAATGTATGGAAGGGGCGCTGGGGGCTAAATGGGAGGCGTGACATCCAAAGTTTTGCTGCCGATCTTTGGGGGATGTCAATCTGTGACGCTAGCTCTAAAAATATAATAGAAAACATTTGGTGATTCTAGCTCAATGTTTGTAAAAGGTGGGGAAAGTTGTGGAATGGGGGAGCTGGAGGTGGTATGGGATGTCCTGGCATCCAGATTTTTGCTGCAAGTCTGTGAATGATGTCAATCGTTATCCTCCCACAAAATTTGGTGACTCTAGCTTGAAGTAAGTAATATATGGCTTAAGAGGGGCTGAGGTGTGCTTATCTTGGTACCTATGTAAGTATAGATTTTCGTGCATGCCAAAGTTATTTTGCATTTTTTATTTTTTGGAGTCATCATCACCCAGCTTGGCACCGAATTCGGTGGCTCTGGCTCAAAAACTGTGGAAGATATTGGCTGTTCTCATTTTAATTTAAGGGGAGGTTGAACGCGGAATGGGTGTGCGCGGCTCCAAAATGTTTGATACAGCTTTTTCGGGGTTGTTAGTAGCTATTTTCTCTACAAATTTGGTAGTTCTAGCTGTAAGGGCTTCCGAAATAGCTGCATTTGTCGATGTTGAGTTATTGACCTTATCTATTTGCCAGCCCCCCAGTTATCTTAGAGCCATAATCTTGACACTTTTATATACTTTGCCATAGATTTATTTAGTTTAGTTATTTTAGTTTAGAGTCTCTAACTTGAACGTGGAAAAAAGTTGCGTTCATACAGACGGAGAGACGGAAACAGCATTAGACATTGCACAAACCCAATATAGTTTTTATCTTCTGTATCGAGAGTAAAAATTTCGTTTTATTCAAGCGATATCTACATTTATGTGGTTTGAATTGAACAGGGATTATCTTATAGCTTCAGCATCATCCTCATTCAATGACTATTGTTTTTATTTCATTAAAGTAGTCACAATAATAGAAGGCCAAGTACCACAAATCGTTTTACATGGCTGCGGCGGCAGAGGTACACCTAGAAGAATGAGCTGAAATTCAAGGCGCCGCGACTGTTGGTGTATCCCAGGCGAAAACCAAGTCAAAAGTATCAACTTAGGTACAAAACTTATAGAGCACTTATAAGTACTAGTAAGACCCTGTTATACTGAATACCCGCATTACATTTAGACAAAATATAAATTTGACTTTTTGAATTTTAATCTAGAGTTTAACTCTCTACTTGGCCAGCTTTTAAAGAACTGCCAAGACCCAGATACCGACGCTACCACATACGGTTGGATAACATTATCTTGGTATTTATGTCCAACCACAGCTAGTAGCTTCTAAAATCGGCAGCGATCGCGCTCACACACATAGTACGGCTGGGTTGGCTGTGCTACGGCAGCTCATGTTGTAGCGAAGCCAGTAAGGCGAATTACGTCGAATTCGCTCTCGAATCACGAAGCAACAAACGGCAGTCCCACGAGAGAGAAAAAAGCCACTGAACAGAAATGTTAAGTTAGTTGGAAAAACGCTGTTTGAACCCTCTATATGTATAAAATCTCGTTGAACGCAATTCTGCAATTTCACCAATTGACCATTTGGGTATATTGTGCGCTACACAATTCTATGGAGACAGAGTTATAGTTCACCAAACGAATGCAATAAAAAATGTTTTGGGACCATGTTTTCTGGACGAATTAAAAACTGATATTGGTGATGCTCAATACAGTTTATTGCTGGAGGAAAGTACTGATGTCTGAATTTGCAAGTCTCTTGGTAAGTTAAAAATAAAATTTATGAATTAATTAAACGGGTAAATCATACGAGGATTCTTTTCAGGTGTTGTTCCCACCGGCAGTTAATGGTATCGACATTTTTGTCTCTTGTACCACTTGAGGCAGAAGATTCGAAGACCATAGCTGACAGCCTCCGTCAAAAGCATAAAAGATTGGGACTAAATATTATGAAGTTAATTGGAATGGGTACAGACAACGCTAGCGTAATATTTGACTCAAAACTGACTCAATTTACTGAATTGAAGAAGAACTTACCTTCTTTAATATTGATCAAATGTGTATGCCAATCAGTGCAATTAGCAGTGAATTCGGCCTGTACAATGTTTTGCCTGAATCTTTGGACTATATTTTATACGAAAGCTTTAATTGGTTCTTGGAAAGCAGTAAGCGCCAATCATATTATCAAACAATTCATGAGCTTATTAATAGTGATAAGATTAGTTAGAATCTGTGTTTTAGTACTCAGTATATAGTTCCTTAATATTTTTGTATGTCTTTTTAGTTCTAACTAATCTGCGTTGTGTTTGTCCAGTCTTGTTTTTGTTTGAAGCCTAGTTTTCTCCTTTTCTAACAATTTTTCACATATTTAAGGCACCTTTTAAAATTCCAAAAGTCTGCGAAACACGGTGGCTATACATGGAAACTGCTGTTGCCAAAATTGTAGATCAGTGAATTTAACTAAAACTAAATTTTAGCATTGCAGCAACAAATTAAAAATGTTTTACAGCGCGAAATTTACATAAATTGTTCAGCGATGAAATTTATTTATTGTATTTAACGTTTTTTAAGCCTGTATTAAACGAAATGCAGATTATAAACAAAAATTTCAAGACACCAATTCAAATGCAAGCAATCTTTTTACAGGTCTTGTATTTGCAATTAATACATTAAAAACAAAAGTAATACTCCTTGAAGACAAAGTTGACGATCTAAATGCAGATATTCAAGGACATGCCTAGCGCATTTCAGACTGCCTGTCCCTTAGATTGAACAGCTTGCTCTGCATAACAGCAATATACATCTTTTGCAACGCGATATTTTAGGCTGAAGCAAACAGTTATGTGGATTCGGGAGGTAATCACCGATTTAAACCATTAGCTTCTTTTGTCTTACTTACTATCTTATTATCGCTGCTGTGGCCAAACACGGAAGTCAAACGAGTTTTTGTGATGAATAAATTAATGTGACTGCCAGCAAACGCTTTGTTGACCGCACCAAACGCTCCCACCATCCGCCTGAACTAGGATTAGCTGGATAGGTAAATTTTCATTTGATATCCTTAGTTGCTAATTCGGTCTCAAACTCAAACAGATCGTTCACTGTTTTGAGCTCATATCTGATATGATTACGCTTGGGATGCCTCTTCTGTTGACAAAGTTTCTTATATCAATTATACATGCGTCAGCAGACACGTACTCGGCCAACTCCAGATGGGCTGCCCTTAACGTTAAACACGAATAGAAAGCCACCTACCGGTTTTCGAACAATGGTGATAATTGGGTCCAAAATAATTAAACGTTCTAGTCTTGTAAGACGCATACTGTAGTAAAAACAACCACATGTATCAACTCCCTCTGTAGCTAGGTCGGATGACCAACTGCATGCTGAAAGGTGTTCGCCATATTTAGAATTAAGCAGATGACAATTTTCGTACTGCAAGAAAAATTCTCGATATTCTGCTAATAGTTCATGATGTTCGGGAAAAATCATTTCATCGAACTCTTTTGAAAATTCATCGATTTTCTTAACAATTGTTTTAAATCCAAAGTTAGAAGTTAGCTCCATTTTGCAGTATACTAGGCAAACGTTTAATTAAGACTGACTTAAAGAATTATTTTACATTTCATTTCTTATCAAGTTTCACATTCTGGTGAAATTGTGTTCTAAAAGTATTGACATATCTTTTTGTTTCTTTACCCATCTTTTTTGAAATTTCAAACAATAGACGAGTAAGATCCATTTCCGAGTCATAATCATAAGTTGCATCTTAATCTGCAAGTTGTATACTACATTTACGCGTCTCTGAACACTTTGGAATAATATATTTATAATATATATTCCTTATTTGATTTTTTAACAAAGTGTTCCAACACAAAAATGTTGTTAGAAAAATTCCTAATCTTATAAACGATCTCCATGAATCGCTATCAAATTCAATTCTATTACCATACTGATTGAGTATAAATATTCGTTGCTTATCCGCTTTTCGAATTTTGAAAAAGCACATAGCAGTATCAAGCATTGGATGTTTAATTATTGTATCTGACATCAAGAAGTCAAAGTGCTCAAGTTTCATTTGGATGTACTCCTTATTCGTTAATAGTTGAATCCATTCCTCTTTTCGCAATCCAATGAAGTTATGTTTATGTTGCTGCATCCAAACAACAGGTGTAAACTCTCTACTCGTAGAAAACCCACATTTTAGTTTAAGCTCTATACTAACAAAATACTCAACTCCAAAAATTATTTCATGATCGTGACCCTTTTTAATAATACCAGGGGTGGAGAACAAAGGATTGATAATTTCATCAGATCAAAATCTTACAGCGTTCACCTTTAAGTGTATCAAAGTCAAAGGAGGGGTTGAGAACAAAGGATTGATAATTTTGTCAGCTAAAAATCAAAACACAGTCAAGGTTGGTTAGTACATCATAATCAAAAAGTTTTAGAAGCAAGTGTGCGCATATATCATTTGTATTTGCAAATTTCATTTGAATTTGTAGCTAAGACAGAGAGTATGCGCATGGTTTAAGTGCATTAGTAAAAGGAGGGGAAGTGCTAGTGGAGACAAGTGTTAGAGTCAAGTGTGCACCTGTTTGACGTGCGTTGCCTTGCGTACCTGAATACAGGTCATAAGCCTTCATTGATATGAACAACAACAACATGCACAACAACATTCGTGAGGGTTATGTGAGCAAGGGATGAGAATTTCCTTACACAACAGCAACAGCAAGATCAATTCAAAGGTTCTATTTAAGACTATTGATTCTTGTAAATTAAGATTAGAAAGTGTAAAAAACAAGTGTGGGCATATTTTCTAGCTTTTAATAAGGAGATAAGAGAGAGTGTGCGAATGTTTTACCTGCGTTGGTAAAAGGGGATGGTCAGGTACTTTATACCTTATAATGAACACCTACAAGTAGGTAGGTCATGTATATTAGTCGGCTTCCATATTAGTAGAAAAGAGAGAGCTGGTTTGATCTACATACGCAAATTTCTAAGCTAGCAATAGTTACACTCCTGCTAGCAGGTCATTCCTTAATGGGCGGTAAAGTACTAAATATTTTTAATTGTATAATGTTTTGATCATTATATAGGTCAATTTACACCGGGTTGGTTTAAACACACGTTGATTGCAAGTTGGTATTTGCAGAGGTTTCTATTTCCTTAGTATAAGTCGTTAACTACCGCTTGATCTTTTGTGCTAATTTTAAGGTAAGGACTAATTTTTTAGAGTATTGTTTGGGGAAGGCTCCAGAGAAAAAGGTTTGGTTTAGGTTTTGGTTGATTTTAAGAAACTGTATGGTAAGATTTATCTTGCTTTATATGGTTGTATTGTAGAGCACTTCATGTGTGTAGAAGGTTTTTTGTAAGAGTATGTACTTTATGATTTCACTACTTGCCTTAAGCCTATTTTAACTCTTAATTTCACTTTCATAAAAAACACAGTCATTTACAGTAATTAACAGTAGACTAGAAGTCCTGGTTCTAAGACCGTTTAGCTTTCATTGTTCATATGAATTTAGATAATCCAACAAATGTTCATGCTCGGATTCTGACAACTAATGTATTTGGACATTGTGCCAACATCATCTCAAGAGGAATACAAAATTATAATCAAAGAAACGTTCGTTTTGATTTTTTTAGCCACATAATTCGTGAGAGTGCGCAAGAATAGTCCTATATTCATTAAGATAACACAGAACATTCTTATAGTGCTTGTTAAAGCGGTATTTGATAGGCTATAATCTTTTATGATTCTTGTGATTTATAGCTCGGACATTGAAAGAGCGAGATAACGTTGTTCTTTATATGAAAGATATTAAAAAGGTTACTTCCAGGATTTTAGCTTCACTATGTTCTGATTGATTGCTTAATTATTTTTCAGGGCATCAATTTAATTTTTTTTGACTTCATTTGCCTTGGTAAGACTTCAAAATAGTGTAAAGGGCCATTTTGGTATTGTTTATTGATTTTGTTTTAATTATTTTTTTTATTTTTATTATTATTTTTAGTTTTTGCTTTTTGTTCTTATGCATTGGCTCTTAATTTAAGTGCAAGCCAATTTTAGGTCTGTTCGTCCGTTCCTATTTATTCCTATTATCTATTTTTATCAATTTTTAGCTATCGAGATTAAACTTTGTTCAGAATCTAGCTTTTTGATGGTTTTTGCTTTTTTGATTGCAGCTTATTCATTTTTCAAATCCACTGTGTTCCGATCCGTGAATTATATAATTTAGCTAACATAAGTGTTTACAATACATTCTGCCTTCCGATGATGGTTGCCTTGTATGTTAATATCGTTTTATTTTTTATTTTCGAAGGTCATTTGACTTACCTAAATGGAATCTCTTTTATATAGGAGTTAATTGAATTTGTTAGCTTTCGAACAGTATATAAAGTATAATACTGCTACATATAAAGTTTTTGAATCCATAAGTTTCATATGCGTGTATTATGTGTACATGTATAAGCAATAAGTGCGAGCGGGCGCGATAGGGATAGCTATAGAGGATAGACTGTGCATATAGTGTTGTTTCAGTTGCCGTTGCGCTCAGTGGGGTTTCAAAGCAAGCGGCGTGCCAACGCACTATGGGCATTTTACCAAAAACTGGCATTAATTAATAGCTTGGAAACCACGCAAGATATTTGGATTTGGTTTTTTGCGTTAGGTTTGTAAGAACCAAAGGAAAAACATTTTAATAAAATTGGCTTGTTGCCGCCGTTTGTTTTCAACATAACAGGTCCAAAGCTGGGAGTCAAGCTTGTTTATATAATACTACATTTTTTTTAAAAAATCATCGAGATCGCCCAACTATATAATTTTTACTAGAGATTTGCATTTAAAAGTAGTTAACTTTAGGACATGTAAAAATATATAAATGACAGTTCTTTTTGGCAAAGTACTCCATAGTGAAGCAGCAATCAACAGCGGTTAAAGCTTGTGTGTGTTCGAAAAAGAAGCAACCGCGCTTCATTTCTCATGTTGTCTCAACTTTTGACTTATACTGATTAATGAAACCCAACTTACAAGGGTTGTATAATTTCATTATTAACTTTGTGCAATTAAATAGCAAAACTTGATTACTTAAATATTATGTCTTTGTAATATGTTTGTTTATATTTTGGCAATAAGGTAGGGCGTTCATAATCAATAAAACATGTTGTATATAATTTAATAAACTAGCACTTAAATCGACGTTTTTTCTAATTAAACTATATTATCTACATATTAAATTATATATTTGAGTTTTTTTATTGACTATTACTGTATATTTGTACAAGGGGTTTTTTTAGTTTATGCATTTTGTGGGTCTACGGCAAGGCAGCACGTGTTGTCGTTGTCGTTGGTTTTTGTCTTTTGACGTAGAATACGTCTTACGTTTCGGTATGAGTGTGCTATCCAAAAAAGTTGTTGTTGTAATATGGTTGCTTCACAAAATCGCTCATTGCTCATGAACTAATGAATAGATTTTCCTCAAATTAATTTAATTTTAAAGCCAAGGCTTCAACCTTTATTTTAAGCTAAATATATATATGAAGTGATTACATTTTCTATTAAAAAAATGAGACCAAAAACATGCAAAATTTTGCATCATTTTGAAGACTTTAAATTGCTCTAGCAACCTCAATAATCAATCAATTAATTAATTAATTTAAGTTGAGATGAGGTAAACAAACATTCCCACATTCAAATTTCTAATAATTTTGCCAAATATATAACTTTTTAAGGCAAAAAATTCAATTGCACATTGCTCGAAAATTCCGCCAGAGAATCGATTAAAACTTGTTTTAATACAAAGTAGACTTGATTTCCTTTCGTTTGATATACATGAGGTCATGACTGATAGCTTCTAAATGTGGAAATTTCATTAAGATATTCGGGCATAATTAAATTTTCATACATAAATTCTTCCGTGCCAGGGGTGAACAAGCTCAGCTTAAGCGTCAGCCCCAAACAATTATAAAACAATAAAATATGTTTACCCCAATTCTGAAATTTGCGTGCAAGTTTTCGAAATCATGTTTTATTGTTTGTGTTGCACATTTAATTATGCTTTTGCACCAAAACAATAAATATGCCCGTGCAAAAATATCATATAAACTATCGTGAGTTAAACTATCGATAATTCGTCTTTACGGTGGCAGCCCTGATTTTCGCATCTTGTGAACAGTTACTGTGAATTAAATTAATTTAATTTAATTTAAATGAATATTGAACAATGCCGCCTGTAAAAAGAAACGTAGCTTCGATGCGTAACAGAGAGAATATTTTTTCTGCTTTGACTAATAGACAAGAATTTCACAGTTGTCACCGAGGTGGACATGCTCATCGTAGGTGATTTTAATTTAGAAATGACAAATGATTGTTCATTTGCAGAATTTATGGATGAAAAATTAAAATTAAAGTATATTAAAAATGCAGCAACCACCTTAGCTCTAACCAATATAGATTTAGTATTTGCTAGAAATTTAAGTGTATCATTAATGAATTACATATCATACTTTTCCTTTCACAAACCTGTCATATCAAAAGTCACATTTCAAACATAAAACAAAAATACAATTTTAGATTTAATTATGCACAAATTTTAAATTTTGATGTAATAAATTATGTAAATATATATTTCTATTTCAAGTAAATGTTTGTTAAATTTATATCAGAGATGCTAACCAGTATTGCAGTAAAAAGGAAAAAATTAGCCAAATGACAACAAACACAATTAAAAATAAAATAAAACATCTATGTGGTTGTTGTTATTAGGCTACCGCTTCATAATTTTTGTTGCACAAGGACAGACGTATTCTACGGCTAACCTATGCGCCCGTGTGATCTGACACAGGCTGTCAATTTTTGACGTAGAATACGTCTTGCGTTTCGGTATGAGTGTGCTATCCAAAAAAGTTGTTGTTGTAATATGGTTGCTTCACAAAATCGCTCATTGCTCATGAACTAATGAATAGATTTTCCTCAAATTAATTTCATTTTAAAGCTAAGGCTTCAACCTTTATTTTAAGCTATATATATATATGAAGTGATTACATTTTCTATTGAAAAAATGTGACCAAAAACATGCAAAATTTTGCTTCATTTTGAAGACTTTAAATTGCTCTAGCAATCTCAATAATCAATCAATTAATCTGAGTTTTTCGAATTTAAGTTGAGATGAGGTAAACAAACATTCCCACATTCAAATTTATAATAATTTTGCCAAATATATAACTTTTTAAGGCAAAAAATCAGTGCAAAAATCACTACTTTTTTTTCAATTGCACATTGCTCAAAAATTCCGCCAGAGAATCGATTAAAACTTGTTTTAATACAAAGTAGACTTGATTTCCTTTCGTTTGATATACATGCGGTCATGACTGATAGCTTCTAAATGTGGAAATTTCAATAAGATATTCGGGCATAATTAAATTTTCATACATAAATTCTTCCGTGCCAGGGGTGAACAAGCTCACCTTAACGTCAGCCCCAAACAATTATAACACAATAAAATATGTTTACCCCAATTCTGAAATTTGCGTGCAAGTTTTCGAAATCATGTTTTATTGTTTGTGTTGCACATTTAATTATGCTTTTGCACCAAAACAATAAATATACCCGTGCAAAAATATCATATAAACTATCGTGAGTTAAACTATCGATAATTCGTCTTTACGGTGGCAGCCCTGATTTTCGCATCTTGTGAACAGTTAATTTATGGAAGAAAAATTCAAATTAAAGTATATTAAAAATGCAGCAACCACCTTAGCTCTAACCAATATAGATTTAGTATTTGCTAGAAATTTAAGTGTATCATTAATAAATTACATATCATACTTTTCCTTTCACAAACCTGTCATATCAAAAGTCACATTTCAAACATAAAACAAAAATACAATTTTAGATTTAATTATGCACAAATTTTGAAGTAATAAATTATGTA
>JAWNNU010001015.1:0-46600 GCA_035044585.1 Scaptomyza polygonia
CGCCACTTTTTTCCACACCCTTCAAGCTAGAGACTTGAAACTTTGCAAATGTCTTTATCTATAGCCGTGTAAGATAAAGTGTTTAGATTGGGGTTCTACGATAACTAGGGGACTGGCAAATCGATAAATTCGATAACTCAATATCGATAAAGCCAGCTATTTCACACGCTCTTACAGCTAGAACTACCAAATTTGGAGGAAAGATAGCTACTAACAACCTTCAAAAAAACTGCATGAAAAATTGTGGAGCCACGCCCACCTATACCGCCCCAGCCTCCTCGCAGTTTTAAACCACAAATGCCTATATCTTCTACAGTTTTTGAGCTAGAGCTACCAAATTTGGTGCCAAGAAAGGTGTTGACGACCTCCAACCAAATTCATAAAAACTTTGGATGCCACGCCCATCCATTCTGCCCTAGCCGCCCCCACCCACCCAAACGCTTCGCTAAAAACGGTAATGCGTGTATCTACCATAGTGTTTGAGCTAGAGTCATCAAATTATGTAGTTAGATAACTATTGACGATCCCCAAAAAACTGCATCTAATTTTTGGAACCACGCCCACCCATTCGCCCCCAGTCCCTCCGAGGTTAAAAACCAGAAAATCCTATATCTCCCACATTTTTTGAGCTAGAGTCACCAAATTTAGTGCCAAGATAGGTGTTGACAACCCCCAAAACAAGCAAAACAAAACTTTGGATGCCATGCCCATCCATACTGCCCTAGCCGCCCCAAACCGCCCCAACCCTTCGCTAAAAACGGGAATGCGCGTATCTTCAAAAGTGTTTAAGATAGAGTCACCAAATTTGGTAGGAAGATAACTGTTAATGACCCCCAAAAAACTGCACTCTGCACTCCACTGTAATCGGGTCTGTTTTTATTGGTATTTTTTACTGGTATCGTGTATACCGCAGTCGGACTGCACCGTCTCTACTTGTTTTATCTGTGACGTTTATTAGGTGGTGTTTTTTCTGGCCAAAAAGTACAATGTTTCGGTTCAATGGGTACTTGGCTTCTTCGAGAACAATCTGATTTTTAAAACAGTTTACAGGTCTCAGTCAGTTCAACCGTGTAGGTTAGTGATATTTCACTGTGAATCGTTGCAGCGTCTGACTGGATCTCGTTTTGTAAAGCATTTATTATCTGCCGGGACAGGGCATCTGCCACGAAGTTTTTTTTGCCTGATTTGCAGAACACTTTTGCATTGTGTTCGTCAATGTATGCTTTCCATCTTTTGATTTTGCATTTGTGTTTCTGTCTGAGACAGCAAAGGTCAGGGGCTGGTGATTAGTGAAAATATTGATTTCTTTTGTCTCATACAGGTAATTTTTTAATTTGCCTAGAGCCCATACAATGGCTAACAGCTTCCTTTCATATGTGGCGCAGTGCGATTCGCTTATTTTTAGCGTCCGCGAAATCATGGTAATGGGTCTGCCTTCTTGGGATAGGACTGCGCCAATGCCATACATGGAGGCATCAGTATTTAAATCAAAAGGCTGTTTGAAATCTGGTTACATAAGTATTACATATTCTGATGCCGAAATGTTTACCAAACTTCCGAAAGCGTTACGTTGAGTTTTATCAAACTCAATTATGACCTTTTTAGACATGTGTTTGCTCACCGAGCCGTTTGCTCGTTTAAGAATATTGGTCAATGGCTTCGCTATTGCCGCGAAGTCTTAAATAAACACCCTGTAGTAACTTGCTAAACCAAGAAATGATCGCACGCTAAACAAGTTTTTTGGTTCGACGTACTCTTTTATGGCCCTAACTGGTCAGGGTCAGTTTTTGCCCCGTTTTTGGTTACTACAAAACCCAAGAACTCAACGCTCTCTTTAAAGAATTTAGTTTTTACTTGAGCTACTCTCATGTTGGCGTCGCACACCCATTTTAAGACTGTGTCGATATGTCGCACATGATCAGCTTCATTATTGGAAAAATTCGGCAAAATTCGTATTTCCTGCCGTTCACTGAGAATGAGCTTTTTCGCGGTCTTGTTCCGCTAAATAGATCTGTTGATACCCTGATTATACTCGATACCGAAGGTAAAGAGTATATTGGGTTTGTGCAATGTCCGTCATGGTGTCCGTCCGTCTGTCCGTCTGTGTGTCCGTATGTGCGCCACTTTTTTCCACACCCTTCAAGCTAGAGACTTGAAACTTTGCAAATGTCTTTATCTATAGCCGTGTAAGATAAAGTGTTTAGATTGGGGTTCTACGATAACTAGGGGGCTGGCAAATCGATAAATTCGATAACTCAATATCGATAAAGCCAGCTATTTCACACGCCCTTACAGCTAGAACTACCAAATTTGGAGGAAAGATAGCTACTAACAACCTTCAAAAAAACTGCATGAAAAATTGTGGAGCCACGCCCACCTATACCGCCCCCAGCCTCCTCGCAGTTTTAAACCACAAATGCCTATATCTTCTACAGTTTTTGAGCTAGAGCTACCAAATTTGGTGCCAAGAAAGGTGTTGACGACCTCCAACCAAATTCATAAAAACTTTGGATGCCACGCCCATCCATTCTGCCCTAGCCGCCCCCACCCACCCCAACGCTTCGCTAAAAACGGTAATGCGTGTATCTTCCATAGTGTTTGAGCTAGAGTCATCAAATTATGTAGTTAGATAACTATTGACGATCCCCAAAAAACTGCATCTAATTTTTGGAACCACGCCCACCCATTCGCCCCCAGTCCCTCCGAGGTTAAAAACCAGAAAATCCTATATCTTCCACATTTTTTGAGCTAGAGTCACCAAATTTAGTGCCAAGATAGGTGTTGACAACCCCCAAAACAAGCAAAACAAAACTTTGGATGCCATGCCCATCCATACTGCCCTAGCCGCCCCAAACCGCCCCAACCCTTCGCTAAAAACGGGAATGCGTGTATCTTCAAAAGTGTTTAAGATAGAGTCACCAAATTTGGTAGGAAGATAACTGTTAATGACCCCCAAAAAACTGCACTCTGCACTCCACTGTAATCGGGTCTGTTTTTTTGATTTTGCATTTGTAGTTTCTGTCTGAGACAGCAGGTCGGCGGTGTATGATTTATTTCTTTTGACTTTATAGGTGGTGTTTTTTCTGGCCAAAAAGTACAGTTTCGGTTCAATGGGTACTTGGCTTCTTCGAGAACAATCTGATTTTTAAAACAGTTTACAGGTCTCAGTCAGTTCAACCGTGTAGGTTAGTGATATTTCACTGTGAATCGTTGCAGCGTCTGACTGGATCTCGTTTTGTAAAGCATTTATTATCTGCCGGGACAGGGCATCTGCCACGAAGTTTTTTTTGCCTGATTTGCAGAACACTTTTGCATTGTGTTCGTCAATGTATGCTTTCCATCTTTTGATTTTGCATTTGTGTTTCTGTCTGAGACAGCAAAGGTCAGGGGCTGGTGATTAGTGAAAATATTGATTTCTTTTGTCTCATAAGGTAATTGGTCTACCTTCTTGGAGATAACTGCGCTAAAGCCCATACAATGATCGCAGGCATCAGTATTTTTAGCGTTCGAAATAGGTCTGTTTATGGCCATAACTGGGTCAGGGCATCAGTTTTATGCCACCTGTTTGATCTGGTTACAGTTACAAAACCCGAAAGAATTCAACGCTCAGTCTTTATCAAGACTCAATTATGACCTTGAGTACATGTCAGTTTGCTCGCCACCGTTTCTGTTTAAGAATATGTCAATGCTCGCTATTCAGCAATTCTTATTGAACACCCATGTCGTGCAACATTCTAAACCGAAATGTCGCACACTGAGCAAGTTATTTTGGTTCGACGACTCTTTTATGCCGCTAACTGAGGATCAGTTTTTCCCCGTTTTTAGTACTACGATACCCGAAGACTCAACGCAGTAAATTGAGTTTTTTTGATGCTACTCGTCATGGTGTCCGTCGCGTCTGTCCGTCTGTGTGTCCGTATGTGCGCCACTTTTTTCCACACCCTTCAAGCTAGAGACTTGAAACTTTGCAAATGTCTTTATCTATAGCCGTGTAAGATAAGTGTTTAGATTGGGGTTCTACGATAACTAGGGGGCTGGCAAACCGATAAATTCGATAACTCAATATCGATAAAGCCAGCTATTTCACACGCCCTTACAGCTAGAATTACCAAATTTGGAGGAAAGATAGCTACTAACAACCTTCAAAAAAACGTCTGTGTGTCCGTATGTGCGCCACTTTTTTCCACACCCTTTAAGCTAGAGACTTGAAACTTTGCAAATGTCTTTATCTATAGCCGTGTAAGATAAAGTGTTTAGATTGGGGTTCTACGATAACTAGGGGGCTGGCAAATCGATAAATTCGATAACTCAATATCGATAAAGCCAGCTATTTCACACGCCCTTACAGCTAGAATTACCAAATTTGGAGGAAAGATAGCTACTAACAACCTTCAAAAAAACTGCATGAAAAATTGTGGAGCCACGCCCACCTATACCGCCCCCAGCCTCCTCGCAGTTTTAAACCACAAATGCCTATATCTTCTACAGTTTTTGAGCTAGAGCTACCAAATTTGGTGCCAAGAAAGGTGTTGACGACCTCCAACCAAATTCATAAAAACTTTGGATGCCACGCCCATCCATTCTGCCCTAGCCGCCCCCACCCACCCAAACGCTTCGCTAAAAACGGTAATGCGTGTATCTTCCATAGTGTTTGAGCTAGAGTCATCAAATTATGTAGTTAGATAACTATTGACGATCCCCAAAAAACTGCATCTAATTTTTGGAACCACGCCCACCCATTCGCCCCCAGTCCCTCCGAGGTTAAAAACCAGAAAATCCTATATCTCCCACATTTTTTGAGCTAGAGTCACCAAATTTAGTGCCAAGATAGGTGTTGACAACCCCCAAAACAAGCAAAACAAAACTTTGGATGCCATGCCCATCCATACTGCCCTAGCCGCCCCAAACCGCCCCAACCCTTCGCTAAAAACGGGAATGCGTGTATCTTCAAAAGTGTTTAAGATAGAGTCACCAAATTTGGTAGGAAGATAACTGTTAATGACCCCCAAAAAACTGCACTCTGCACTCCACTGTAATCGGGTCTGTTTTTATTGGTATTTTTTACTGGTATCGAGTATACCGCAGTCGGACTGCACCGTCTCTACTTGTTTTATCTGTGACGTTTATAAGGTGGTGTTTTTTCTGGCCAAAAAGTACAATGTTTCGGTTCAATGGGTACTTGGCTTCTTCGAGAACAATCTGATTTTTAAAACAGTTTACAGGTCTCAGTCAGTTCAACCGTGTAGGTTAGTGATATTTCACTGTGAATCGTTGCAGCGTCTGACTGGATCTCGTTTTGTAAAGCATTTATTATCTGCCGGGACAGGGCATCTGCCACGAAGTTTTTTTTGCCTGATTTGCAGAACACTTTTGCATTGTGTTCGTCAATGTATGCTTTCCATCTTTTGATTTTGCATTTGTGTTTCTGTCTGAGACAGCAAAGGTCAGGGGCTGGTGATTAGTGAAAATATTGATTTCTTTTGTCTCATACAGGTAATTTTTTAATTTGCCTAGAGCCCATACAATGGCTAACAGCTTCCTTTCATATGTGGCGCAGTGCGATTCGCTTATTTTTAGCGTCCGCGAAATCATGGTAATGGGTCTGCCTTCTTGGGATAGGACTGCGCCAATGCCATACATGGAGGCATCAGTATTTAAATCAAAAGGCTGTTTGAAATCTGGTTACATAAGTATTACATATTCTGATGCCGAAATGTTTACCAAACTTCCGAAAGCGTTACGTTGAGTTTTATCAAACTCAATTATGACCTTTTTAGAAATGTGTTTGCTCACCGAGCCGTTTGCTCGTTTAAGAATATTGGTCAATGGCTTCGCTATTGCCGCGAAGTCTTAAATAAACACCCTGTAGTAACTTGCTAAACCAAGAAATGATCGCACGCACAAGTTTTTTGGTTCGACGTACTCTTTTATGGAACTAACTGGTCAGGGTCAGTTTTTGCCCCGTTTTTGGTTACTACAAAACCCAAGAACTCAACGCTCTCTTTAAAGAATTTAGTTTTTACTTGAGCTACTCTCATGTTGGCGTCGCACACCCATTTTAAGACTGTGTCGATATGTCGCACATGATCAGCTTCATTATTGGAAAAATTCGGCCAAATTCGTATTTCCTGCCGTTCACTGAGAATGAGCTTTTTCGCGGTCTTGTTCCGCTAAATAGATCTGTTGATACCCTGATTATACTCGATACCGAAGGTAAAGAGTATATTGGGTTTGTGCAATGTCCGTCATGGTGTCCGTCCGTCTGTCCGTCTGTGTGTCCGTATGTGCGCCACTTTTTTCCACACCCTTCAAGCTAGAGACTTGAAACTTTGCAAATGTCTTTATCTATAGCCGTGTAAGATAAAGTGTTTAGATTGGGGTTCTACGATAACTAGGGGCTGGCAAATCGATAAATTCGATAACTCAATATCGATAAAGCCAGCTATTTCACACGCCTTACAGCTAGAACTACCAAATTTGAGGAAAGATAGCTCTAACAACCTTCAAAAAAACTGCATGAAAAATTGTGGAGCCACGCCCACCTATACCGCCCCAGCCTCCTCGCAGTTTTAAACCACAAATGCCTATATCTTCTACAGTTTTTGAGCTAGAGCTACCAAATTTGGTGCCAAGAAAGGTGTTGACGACCTCCAACCAAATTCATAAAAACTTTGGATGCCACGTCCATCCATTCTGCCCTAGCCGCCCCCACCCACCCAAACGCTTCGCTAAAAACGGTAATGCGTGTATCTACCATAGTGTTTGAGCTAGAGTCATCAAATTATGTAGTTAGATAACTATTGACGATCCCCAAAAAACTGCATCTAATTTTTGGAACCACGCCCACCCATTCGCCCCCAGTCCCTCCGAGGTTAAAAACCAGAAAATGCCTATATCTCCCACATTTTTTGAGCTAGAGTCACCAAATTTAGTGCCAAGATAGGTGTTGACAACCCCCAAAACAAGCAAAACAAAACTTTGGATGCCATGCCCATCCATACTGCCCTAGCCGCCCCAAACCGCCCCAACCCTTCGCTAAAAACGGGAATGCGTGTATCTTCAAAAGTGTTTAAGATAGAGTCACCAAATTTGGTAGGAAGATAACTGTTAATGACCCCCAAAAAACTGCACTCTGCACTCCACTGTAATCGGGTCTGTTTTTATTGGTATTTTTTACTGGTATCGAGTATACCGCAGTCGGACTGCACCGTCTCTACTTGTTTTATCTGTGACGTTTATTAGGTGGTGTTTTTTCTGGCCAAAAAGTACAATGTTTCGGTTCAATGGGTACTTGGCTTCTTCGAGAACAATCTGATTTTTAAAACAGTTTACAGGTCTCAGTCAGTTCAACCGTGTAGGTTAGTGATATTTCACTGTGAATCGTTGCAGCGTCTGACTGGATCTCGTTTTGTAAAGCATTTATTATCTGCCGGGACAGGGCATCTGCCACGAAGTTTTTTTTGCCTGATTTGCAGAACACTTTTGCATTGTGTTCGTCAATGTATGCTTTCCATCTTTTGATTTTGCATTTGTGTTTCTGTCTGAGACAGCAAAGGTCAGGGGCTGGTGATTAGTGAAAATATTGATTTCTTTTGTCTCATACAGGTAATTTTTTAATTTGCCTAGAGCCCATACAATGGCTAACAGCTTCCTTTCATATGTGGCGCAGTGCGATTCGCTTATTTTTAGCGTCCGCGAAATCATGGTAATGGGTCTGCCTTCTTGGGATAGGACTGCGCCAATGCCATACATGGAGGCATCAGTATTTAAATCAAAAGGCTGTTTGAAATCTGGTTACATAAGTATTACATATTCTGATGCCGAAATGTTTACCAAACTTCCGAAAGCGTTACGTTGAGTTTTATCAAACTCAATTATGACCTTTTTAGACATGTGTTTGCTCACCGAGCCGTTTGCTCGTTTAAGAATATTGGTCAATGGCTTCGCTATTGCCGCGAAGTCTTAAATAAACACCCTGTAGTAACTTGCTAAACCAAGAAATGATCGCACGCTAAACAAGTTTTTTGGTTCGACGTACTCTTTTATGGCCCTAACTGGTCAGGGTCAGTTTTTGCCCCGTTTTTGGTTACTACAAAACCCAAGAACTCAACGCTCTCTTTAAAGAATTTAGTTTTTACTTGAGCTACTCTCATGTTGGCGTCGCACACCCATTTTAAGACTGTGTCGATATGTCGCACATGATCAGCTTCATTATTGGAAAAATTCGGCAAAATTCGTATTTCCTGCCGTTCACTGAGAATGAGCTTTTTCGCGGTCTTGTTCCGCTAAATAGATCTGTTGATACCCTGATTATACTCGATACCGAAGGTAAAGAGTATATTGGGTTTGTGCAATGTCCGTCATGGTGTCCGTCCGTCTGTCCGTCTGTGTGTCCGTATGTGCGCCACTTTTTTCCACACCCTTCAAGCTAGAGACTTGAAACTTTGCAAATGTCTTTATCTATAGCCGTGTAAGATAAAGTGTTTAGATTGGGGTTCTACGATAACTAGGGGGCTGGCAAATCGATAAATTCGATAACTCAATATCGATAAAGCCAGCTATTTCACACGCCCTTACAGCTAGAACTACCAAATTTGGAGGAAAGATAGCTACTAACAACCTTCAAAAAAACTGCATGAAAAATTGTGGAGCCACGCCCACCTATACCGCCCCCAGCCTCCTCGCAGTTTTAAACCACAAATGCCTATATCTTCTACAGTTTTTGAGCTAGAGCTACCAAATTTGGTGCCAAGAAAGGTGTTGACGACCTCCAACCAAATTCATAAAAACTTTGGATGCCACGCCCATCCATTCTGCCCTAGCCGCCCCCACCCACCCAAACGCTTCGCTAAAAACGGTAATGCGTGTATCTTCCATAGTGTTTGAGCTAGAGTCATCAAATTATGTAGTTAGATAACTATTGACGATCCCCAAAAAACTGCATCTAATTTTTGGAACCACGCCCACCCATTCGCCCCCAGTCCCTCCGAGGTTAAAAAACAGAAATGCCTATATCTTCCACATTTTTTGAGCTAGAGTCACCAAATTTAGTGCCAAGATAGGTGTTGACAACCCCCAAAACAAGCAAAACAAAACTTTGGATGCCATGCCCATCCATACTGCCCTAGCCGCCCCAAACCGCCCCAACCCTTCGCTAAAAACGGGAATGCGTGTATCTTCAAAAGTGTTTAAGATAGAGTCACCAAATTTGGTAGGAAGATAACTGTTAATGACCCCCAAAAAACTGCACTCTGCACTCCACTGTAATCGGGTCTGTTTTTATTGGTATTTTTTACTGGTATCGAGTATACCGCAGTCGGACTGCACCGTCTCTACTTGTTTTATCTGTGACGCTTATTAGGTGGTGTTTTTTCTGGCCAAAAAGTACAATGTTTCGGTTCAATGGGTACTTGGCTTCTTCGATCACTGAGAATGAGCTTTTTCGCGGTCTTGTTCCGCTGAATAGATCTGTTGATACCCTGATTATACTCGATACCGAAGGTAAAGAGTATATTGGGTTTGTGCAATGTCCGTCATGGTGTCCGTCCGTCTGTCCGTCTGTCTGTCTGTGTGTCCGTATGTGCGCCACTTTTTTCCACACTTGAAACTTTGCAAATGTCTTTATCTATAGCCGTGTAAGATAAAGTGTTAAGATTGGGGTTCCACGATAACTAGGGGGCTGGCAAATCGATAAATTCGATAACTCAATATCGATAAAGCCAGCTATTTCACACGCCCTTACAGCTAGAATTACCAAACTTGGAGGAAAGATAGCTACTAACAACCTTTAAAAAAACTGCATGAAAAATTGTGGAGCCACGCCCACCTATACCGCCCCCAGCCTCCTCGCAGTTTTAATTTACAAATGCCTATATCTTCTACTGTTTTTGAGCTAGAGCTACCAAATTTGGTGCCAAGAAAGGTGTTGACGACCTCCAACCAAATTCATAAAAACTTTGGATGCCACGCCCATCCATTCTGCCCAACCGCCCCCAGCCACCCCCTCGCTTCGCTTTAAGCGGTAATGCGTGTATCTTCCATAGTGTTTGAGCTAGAGTCATCAAATTATGTAGTTAGATAACTATTGACGATCCCCAAAAAACTGCATATAATTTTTGGAACCACGCCCACCCATTCGCCCCCAGTCCCTCCGAGGTTAAAAAACAGAAATGCCTATATCTTCCACATTTTTTGAGCTAGAGTCACCAAATTTAGTGCCAAGATAGGTGTTGACAACCCCCAAAACAAGCAAAACAAAACTTTGGATGCCATGCCCATCCATACTGCCCTAGCCGCCCCAAACCGCCCAAACCCTTCGCTAAAAACAGGAATGCGTGTATCTTCAAAAGTGTTTAAGATAGAGTCACCAAATTTGGTAGGAAGATAACTGTTAATGACCCCCAAAAAACTGCACTCTGCACTCCACTGTAATCGGGTCTGTTTTTATTGGTATTTTTTACTAGTATCGAGTATACCGCAGTCGGACTGCACCATCTCTACTTGTTTTATCTGTGACGTTTATTAGGTGGTGTTTTTTCTGGCCAAAAAGTACAATGTTTCGGTTCAATGGGTACTTGGCTTCTTCGATCACTGAGAATGAGCTTTTTCGCGGTCTTGTTCCGCTGAATAGATCTGTTGATACCCTGATTATACTCGATACCGAAGGTAAAGAGTATATTGGGTTTGTGCAATATCCGTCATGGTGTCCGTCCGTCTGTCCGTCTGCACCGCTAACGAAGTTGATACCAAATGACAGCACAGAACACATCACATATGCTTACAAAGCTCACAAAACAACAAGAAATTTGTTTACGAACACGAAAGACAAAATTGACAGATACAAGCAAAATAACGTCATCTACGAAATACGGTGCAAAGGAAAAGAAGGAGAAGAGTGCAACAGAGTTTACATTGGAACAACAAAAAGATCACTCGCTACACGAATAACAGAACATAAAGGGGACTCAAAGAACAGAAAAACCACGACAGCACTAGCGCAACATTTGAGTGAAAATGACCACTCAGCCGATTTTGATACGGTAAAAGTTCTTGACGTAGAGAGGAGAGAGAGAACGAGGCTAACGCTGGAGAGCTTGCGCATACAGCAAAGAGGGGACGACGCACTCAATCATAAAGAAGACATTGACCAAACAAATTATATTTACGCGGCTGCAATAAGCAAAACGAACTGCAGCAGACAACATCATAAACAGCTGACGGAAAAAAAAAAATTAGGATTAGGACTGACGCAACCAAAATAAGATGACTTAACTAAAATGTATGTATAATATAGGAAATGTTTTTATGTATTATGTAGTGAGAATTGAATGTAATCTCGAAATATGTTTTTTTACGTAAAATAAAATATCAGACTCCCTGAAGAAGGCGACAAAGTCGCCGAAACGCGTAGGAGGAAAATTTAATTTAAATGCAAGAATTTTAAATTACAATGAAACTACTGGCTCAAACAACCCAACAACAGCAACAACACAAAAAGTACAATGTTTCGGTTCAATGGGTACTTGGCTTCTTCGAGAACAATCTGATTTTTAAAACAGTTTACAGGTCTCAGTCAGTTCAACCGTGTAGGTTAGTGATATTTCACTGTGAATCGTTGCAGCGTCTGACTGGATCTCGTTTTGTAAAGCATTTATTATCTGCCGGGACAGGGCATCTGCCACGAAGTTTTTTTTGCCTGATTTGCAGAACACTTTTGCATTGTGTTCGTCAATGTATGCTTTCCATCTTTTGATTTTGCATTTGTGTTTCTGTCTGAGACAGCAAAGGTCAGGGGCTGGAGATTAGTGAAAATATTGACTTCTTTTGTCTCATACAGGTAATTTTTTAATTTGCCTAGAGCCCATACAATGGCTAACAGCTTCCTTTCATATGTGGCGCAGTGCGATTCGCTTATTTTTAGCGTCCGCGAAATCATGGTAATGGGTCTGCCTTCTTGGGATAGGACTGCGCCAATGCCATACATGGAAGCATCAGTATTTAAATCAAAAGGCTGTTTGAAATCTGGTTACATAAGTATTACATATTCTGATGCCGAAATGTTTACCAAACTTCCGAAAGCGTTACGTTGAGTTTTATCAAACTCAATTATGACCTTTTTAGACATGTGTTTGCTCACCGAGCCGTTTGCTCGTTTAAGAATATTGGTCAATGGCTTCGCTTTTGCCGCGAAGTCTTAAATAAACACCCTGTAGTAACTTGCTAAACCAAGAAATGATCGCACGCTAAACAAGTTTTTTGGTTCGACCTACTCTTTTATGGAACTAACTGGTCAGGGTCAGTTTTTGCCCCGTTTTTGGTTACTACAAAACCCAAGAACTCAACGCTTTAGAATTTAGTTTTTACTTGAGCTACTCTCATGTTGGCGTCGCACACCCAATTTAAGACTGTGTCGATATGTCGCACATGATCAGCTTCATTATTGGAAAAATTCGGCAAAATTCGTATTTCCTGCCGTTCACTGAGAATGAGCTTTTTCGCGGTCTTGTTCCGCTAAATAGATCTGTTGATACCCTGATTATACTCGATACCGAAGGTAAAGAGTATATTGGGTTTGTGCAATGTCCGTCATGGTGTCCGTCCGTCTGTCCGTCTGTGTGTCCGTATGTGCGCCACTTTTTTCCACACCCTTCAAGCTAGAGACTTGAAACTTTGCAAATGTCTTTATCTATAGCCGTGTAAGATAAAGTGTTTAGATTGGAGTTCTACGATAACTAGGGGACTGGCAAATCGATAAATTCGATAACTCAATATCGATAAAGCCAGCTATTTCACACGCCCTTACAGCTAGAATTACCAAATTTGGAGGAAAGATGGCTACTAACAACCTTTAAAAAAACTGCATCAAAATATTTGGAACCCTAACCACCCATTCCGCCCCTAACCAATACCACACCCCCCCCCCCCCCCTTACGGTTTAACGCTAAAAATGCCTATATCTTCAACAGTTTCTGAGTTAGAACCACCAAAATTGATGCCAAGATAGGAGATGACAGGTTGCTGCTCACGCACTCACATTTGCATGTGCCAGACAACAACAAATACCAGTTGCGCGATTTGGGCGAGAGCATAATCCCGTTCGTGCGCTCTTGACTTTGGACAGTTATCAATTTTCGCTTCTACTGCTCTCTCGTTCGTGGCTTGGACAACAACAAAAACAGGTGTTATCACTGCTTGCCCTTTGCGGCGTTCATAATGCTTCGGATGCTGTGGACTTTTTTCATCGGCACCCGCTCTTCTTCGCTGCGCTTTCATCTGTTAAGTTTTTGAGTGAGTTAACTAGCGCTCACACTCATAACTCTTCGTTCTCATCGATGCCTACGCTATGTGTGACTGCTGCGCTGGATTTGGCTGCTTTTGTTGCTATGAATAGAGCTGCATCTTATATTAAGCTAACTTATTTGTTTATTGCTAAGCCGGTTGTGGATGAGCAGTATTCTTACATTCTTCCCTTGCTATCACCGCAATTATTTATGCGCCATACACATTATTCTTCTCCCTTGCCTGAACCTGTTAACGCTCAGGGGAGTAAGTATAATTCAAGTACTAATTCTTCGCGAATATTTTTCCAAAATGTTGCTGGCATGCGGACCAAATCGCATGATGTTCGTATGGCTACCTCGGATTCTTATTTTGACGTCATAATATTGGTTGAGACTTGGCTCAATCCTAATTTTTTTGACGGTTAATATTTTGATACCCAGCTCTTCCATGTCTTCTGGAAAGACAGAGACACTGTAAGTACACAGTGCTTGAGGGGTGGTGGTGTTATTGTTGCTGTTCGGTAGTATCTGCGCTGTTGCACAGTAAATCTTAGCAACAATGATCCAATTTTAGACCAGCTTGTGATCAATATTACGGGTCAGACTGAATCATTATTTATTTGTGCATCTTATGTTCCACCGAATAGCCCACTTGAATTGTATCAAGCACATATTGCAAATTTGGCCTCTATTCATTTTGGATTAAAGGCTTCTCAAAGTCTTTGTGTTTAAGGGGATTTTAATCTAGGAAGGCTGGGTTGGGTTCCCTCATTGGATGACTCTACTATGGTCCCTTGTAATGTTCATTTACCGCACGAAATTGCTCTGCTAGATGGCCTATTCAGTATGGGTTTGGTGCAGATTAATAGTGTGTTCAATAAATTGCACAAAATTCTTGATTTGGTTTTTGTCTCTATAGAAAATAAATTTTCTATAAACCTTTGTCCAGCTCCGCTTACTCCTTGTGATATGCACCATGAACCTATTCTGGTAACATTAGAGACATACAATTTTCGAGCTACTCCGCACTCTCTTAATAATATTAAATATATCTATCTATCTATCTATATATCACACAATCTAATATTTTAAGCATTAAGAATTCTATTTTGGGCATTAATTGGGATAGAATCTTATCGCAACTTGATCTTACGACATGTTTTTAAGTTTATTTAAGCAGAAATTGGCAAATAATTCCATTATTAAAAAATACAACCCGAGGTTACCTTGGTATACTTCTGGTTTGAAAAAATTAAAAAACCTTCGCAATAAATTTTTTAAAAGATATGCTATTTCCCTGAATGCTTTTGATTTGGAGCGCTATAAGCTTCATAAGCGTGAATTTGAATTTCTAAATAAATTTATTTACAATCAATACATCACTGAAGTGGAATCAGGAGTAAAGTTTAATCCTTAATCGTTTTGGTCATACTGCTAGTTCTGATGCCTCAATTGCTGAACTGTTTGCTCAATTCTTTAGTTCTAACTTTGAGCCGCGTTGTGATTGGCATGATTCGTATATTCTTTCAAAAATACCAACTTTATTTAATATAGGTAACTTGCAACTCTCGAGTAATGACATAGTTGCAGTTTTGTCCGATTTAAATTCTTCAATCATTCCTGATAGTGGTGGAATCTCCTCGTTTATCCTTAAATATTTTGGTAGTGAGCTCTGTGAGCCACTTAGAATTTTAGTCTCTAAGTCCCTCTTGACTGGCATATTTATTAAGTCATGGAAGTCGGGATTGGTGACACCTGTTCATAAGAACTCGTCAAAATGCCTAATAAGCAATTATAGAGCCATCGCAAAACTAAGCAATGTCTCAAAATTATTTGAGCGTGTAGTTGCAAAGCGTCTAACATTTCTTTTTAAGTTTTACATTTCTTTTAACCAGCATGGTTTTATGAATGGCAGATCTACTGTGACAAATTTATCAGTTTTCAGCAATTTCTGCATTAACTCTCTGGAAAATCGATTACAGGTTGACACAATTTATACAGACTTTGCCAAAGCCTTTGACAAGGTACGTCATAATGCACTTTTGGCAAAGCTATCTCAAGCAGGTTTTCACTCATCCCTTCTGGATTGGTTTCGATCATACCTTGATTCGCGTTCTTACCGTGTGGTAGTAAATGGAAAATTTTCAAGGGCCTACATTGCACCTTCTGGTCTTCCACAAGGTAGTGTCCTTGGACCTATCTTGTTTATATTTTTTATTAATGATATTTCCTCCTGCTTTAGGCACACCTGTCATCTTTTATACGCTGACGATCTAAAATTGTTTAAAACGATTAAATCATCAACTGACTGTGTTGACCTCCAGGAGGATTTAGACAGAGTTGGCACATGGTGCCTACCATCTTCCACTCAATGTTTCAATACGCTATTCTAGAGCTCAAAATCCAATAATATTTTCCTATTCGTTAGGTGGCTCGCTTCTATCTAGCAGATGTGATTCGCTTGACCTCGGAGTCCTTTTTGATTCTAAATTCAGTTTTGTAAAGCATATTGATTATATTTTGCCAAAAGCATATGCAATGTTGGCTTTCGTTAGACGCAATTCGGCTCAATTTACTGATCCATTTACAAGGATATGTTTGTATTTAGCATTTGTGCGCTCTAAACTTGAATATGGCTCCTTAATCTGGAGTCCATACACTTCAATACTTATAAAAAGACTTGAACGTGTGCAAAAAAAATTTTTAAAATTTGCTTTGCATCCTCTTGGATTTCGTGAACCGCTGCCTACCTATACTGATAGATGTCGCCTTGTGCGGCTTTCCACTTTATAGGATAGACGTACAATAGCGGCATTGTCGTTTTTAAATGATATTATTGTTGGAAGGAGTGATTGTCCTGTTTTACTTTCCTTAATAATGTTTTTCATTCCATCGAGGTGTCTCAGGGTTGCAAATACATTTTTTATAAGAATCCACCGTACCAACTATGGTCTAAATGAGCCTATTTCCAGGACTTTAAGTATTTATAATTCGCTGCCAGTCGAGTTGCGCTTCGATTTTATTTCTAATTCTACATCAATTAAGCATCTTCTTAAGCAGTATTTCTTAAGATGATGTTTGTATTTCTTATTGTGTGTTGTTTAGTGTTAAGTAGTTATAAGTTAAATTACCAGTACGGAGAACTATGTTGCTCTTTGGTAGGTTGAAATAAATAAATAAATAAATTCATAAAAGCTTTGGATGCCACTTGTATCAATACTGCCCTAGCTGCCCTCAACCACCCAAACGCTTCACTAAAAACGGTCATGCGTGTATCTTCCAAAGTGTTTGAGGCAGAGCCGCCAAATTGAATTGGAAGATAACTGTTAGCCTTAAAAAAACTGCAACTAAGTTATGGAGTAACGGCCCCCCATTCCCCTGACCAGCCGCAGTTGAAAAACAGAAATGCCTATATCTTCTACAGTTTTTGAGCTAGAGCCACCAAATTTGATGCCAAGATAGGAAATGACAGCCCCCAAACAAATTCATAAAAACTTTAGACGCCACGCCAATGGTTTATGCCCTAGCCACCCCCAACCGCCCTAACGCTTCGCTAAAAAAAGTAATGCGTGTATCTGCCAAAGTGTTTGAGTTAGAGTCATTAAATTTAGTAGGAAGAAACTGGTAATGACCCCCAAAAAACTGCATCAAAGTTTAGGAGCCCCCAACCCCCCCACGGCCTAAAACCAAAAATGCCTATATCTTCAACAGTTTTTGAGCTAGAACCACCAAATTTAATGCCAAGATAAGAGATGACAACCCCCAAATTAATTCATAAAAGCTTTGGATGCCACTTGTATCAATACTGCCGCCTTGTCCTTGTTACCCTATCGGATGTATTTGGTTTATTTTTTTTTGGTCCGAGGAATCAACCTCCTTTGGCTCTGGGGCTTATCCCTGCTCTTCTTTTTGTTTCTATCTTGGCTCCAATTGTTACCTTGTTGTTTTTTACAAAATGGTGGTTTTTCTCACCGTTTCATTCGTTCCTGTATTTTCCTTGTTTTTTATAGGAGTGATTTTTATTGTCCTCCATAACCTGTTCCTGTCTGCAATGGCTTTGGCATTAGATGCCGAAAACATGCTGCGTTCTATGCTGGCTTCTGCCTTTCTGGCTAGTGCTAGAGCAGATGCTAAATCTTTCGGCTGTGCCGGAAATACAATAGCTTTAAGGGCCTTTTTCAGGCCTGAGATGGAAGCGTGAAGCACGTCCGCCCTCACCTCTTCGTTAAGCAGTGTAGCCTGCTGTGCTTCGTGTTACATGAAAACTTTGTTGGTTAAGAGAGTTAACTTCCTTTCTACCTTGTCATAATATTTCATAAGGGTCGACGTACACTGTCTTACCATCTCGAGGCCTTGCCTTAAAAGGCGCAGCAAAGTTTTGTCAGCATATGAGCAATCTAGCCTAGCTATGATTGCATCAAAGCTAAGAACTAGCACTGCCCTAGCTGCCCCCCTGATTTTGTTTCTTATTATTGTTACCGCTTGGTAATGTGTGCAACCATCATTAAATGGTTTGAACAATTCGGACGCGTCTACGGCCGATTGCCTCAAAGCTACGTACTCGTCTGATCCTCCACTAAATTCGTGGACGGAATTGATAATATCGAGTGGAATGTCGCACTTAGATTGTGAATTTACGGAAATTCTTTGATAAACATCAACTTTGCATTCATTGCATTGAATTGCTCTTGAAATTTAAGTTCTTGCTGCGCCAAAGCTTGGCTGACAGAATTTAGTACTAATTGTTGTGGTTGATTTGCATCCATCTCGACTATTAGTTAGATTTGTGTTTGGCTATTATAAGCTGCTAACTGTCTCTTGCGTCCCACTCTATTTCACTGTCGCACTCGACTTGAATCTCTCTAAGCGCTTCTAACCAGCTCATATGCGCAACTAATGTACGCAGCGTTTTTGGTGCTATGAAAAATGTGTGTTTTTTTTTAATAAACCGCTTAAGCATGAAACACATAGAATTTTGTAGATATTTTATTTAATAACTTCATGCACTCACGGTTATACTTGGTGTGTGGAAAAAAAATGTCTGACTCCGACGACTTTTGAAAAAACTTTTAAATGAACTTACATGGTATGTGACATGAAGTTTTTATAATCCTGTCTAAGGTTGTGGATCCTTATTGGATTAGGATAAAATTTAATTGTGTGCGCGCATGATACAATTAATATGGTAGTGTCATGCGAGCAAGCCAGTACCAACTGATTTGAACATGTGAGTGCGAGAGAGACAGCCATGAAGCTCTCTTTATTTTACTCTATTGAGTCTGTTAAAGGGCTGTTTTGCAAGTGCGATAAAGTAAGGTATAGAAAATGTTTTGTTGTATGTATACGGCCGATACATTTTGGTTGCTTAGTTGTGACATTTAAATTAAAATAAAAATTCATATTCAAATAAAAAACATTTATTATTATTATTTTAAAGTAGTATTTTTAATAGTTTTTTATTTTTAATTATATTTTGTTTTTGTTTTTGTATTTTTAATTTAGTATTAAGGTTTTTGATACGAAAATGTATTCTTATCTTAAAATAAAATTTTTTACTTTTACTTTTTTACAGAACGAAATTCGTCCGCACGGACGTCTTACCACAACGACAAGCACTTTGCGACTGTCGATTCCCAACGGCGAAAATATACCCCTCGAGATTGATAACCTCTTCACGAGTTTGTATGCCCGATACCTTCGAGAATCCTACACGATTCCCATTACATTTCATGTTTATTGGCCGCTTTTACGAGTGAACGCCTACAATCTCATCGAGAAAGTTGGCAATAAAAGCCGAGCTCATTTCGGGCTTCCTTTACACTCTGCATTACAAAATCGAATTTGTAATGCAGATTGTGGGCAAACCGACCACTGTACGATACACAATTTTGAAAAATGTGTGCGTGCTTGTGGACATGTTCGATACATTTATGCACACTAGGTGCTCTATGGTGTAATGCTAATACTGCACTTTATAATGTACAAAATGGTTAAATGTATATTAGGCTGTAATGTGAATGCTGCACTGTGTAGTATACAATGGCACCAAATGTATATTAGGCTGTAACGTGAATGCTGCACTGTGTAGTATACAATGGCACCAAATGTATATTAGGCAGTAATGCAGAAGAAATATTTAGTTTGAAAGAAGAACACAAAATACAAATATTATTATACATAAATAACACTTTTTAATTCATGTATATTTTTAAAAATAATTTGGTATTATTCTTTATGCATCATTTTCCTTATTTATTTCTACATGTTGTGCTTCTATTTTTGCGTCGTATTTGTGCTTGGATAGGCATCCTTTATGGACTTTAAAGGCCAGCCTTAAGCCTGCTAATGAAAAATATTAATTTATTGTTATTATTATGAACTTCAAATTAAAAGTTGTAAATACTTACCAGATAATTTGATTTGTCTCACAAAACTTATTTTTCTCGTCAACGTTGAAAATTTATGCACACAGCACGGCAGACAAATCAAACTGACGACGCGTGCCAAAAGCAAAGTCGAACAATTAGTGCAAAGGCATAAACCGAAAAAGCCACGTCAGACTTACATATGTATATGCATTCATTTTTACACTTGAATGCGAAACGGCACACAAAATCAAAAAGAAATTACGAGCAATAGAATGAACTAGGAAACGAGCGAAACAACAACAATTCTGTACAAATCATTCCATTACAGCCTTGTTTACAAAAAGGCTACACGTAATACATTCAGTGGAGTCTCCACGAAATGCATATTGTGGACTTATCGGATATGGTGTTCGCCGCTAGGTTGGTACCAGAAAAAAGGAGAGCGCTTGCTCTCATGACTCTACCATATTAATTGTATCATGTGTGCGCGCATTCATATATTCATGGGAGTGCTTGTATGCGTTTATCATTTTGCTGCTGACAAACGCGCAGCTCTGCTGCTTGTATGAATGTTATTTGTTTTGTAATTTTTGCGTAAATAAGTGCTCACATGTATGAACTAGAACCAGCCCTTATTTGTATTATATGATTACTTCTTAACAGATGTATATATGAAAGTGACTTTCTTATTCGTTTTACTTTTATCGAGAAACACTTATGTTTGTAAATAATAACAATTATAAAACTTGACAAAGCTATAAATTATTTATATATTGAACTATATCTTTGATGAGATGATTAATTATTGCATCAAAATGTGTTTTATATTCTAAATCAATTAGTTTCAAAACTATGCATGTAAGATAAAATAGTTCTTAAAATATTTTATATTAAAATGTATGAAATAATTTTTATTTTGTAATTGTTTACAATACAGATTATAACCGTTACGGTCCCTGGATTTCTCGCTTTATGTAATCATTATGTCCCAATGAAACAGAGTTTTTCGGTCAGCCTGAAAGTGTTGACACAATTTTGCGAGCTTAAATGTGCAGCCTAGTTACACATATGATCATATGTTTCTTAAGCCAAAAAACCAAAAAGTGAATAACGCTATTTACACAGGAAATGTTTGATAAATGGCTAAAGAAAGTTAAAATATTGACATTCATGCACAATTAGAGTGAATCTTTTAGGAAATTAATTTGTTAGTATGGCAGCCTTTGTTTGAATACATCAATATTATGTACCAGTCAGCTGTTGGCGGAGAAAAATTAATGGAAAAACCGTCATATGGACAATAGTGAAATTACCTTTTTAACGCTTCTTGACTTTAGTAAAGCTTTTGACACGGTAAGCCACGAAATTTTGACAACAAAGTTAAGCAAACTGTATAACTTTTCCAACTCGGCAGTTAAGCCTATGTCCTCATATTTGTACAATAGAAAACAGGCCGTAGTTGTACAACACTCCACCTCCGACCTCATAACAACAGCCCGGGGTGTTCCACAGGGATCAATCCTTGGTCCTCTTCTCTTTGCAATTTATGTAAATGATCTTTCAAATGTTTTGTCTATGTGTGAAGCTCATATGTACGCTGATGATATCCAATTATATGTGAGTCGTCCTTTAAGTCAGATTAACCAGTGTGTCATGTTTTGTAATAATGATCTGTTACGTGTATTTTGATGGGCAAGTAACAATGGTATTTGTTTGAGCCCCTGTAAGTGTAAATGTATTGTTATTTATAAGAAAAAACTTAATGTTGCAATTTAAGTAAACTGTGCGTTGATAATGTAGAAATAAAGTATGTGGATAAGGCTGATAATTTATGAATAACATTTAATAATACACTTACATGGAAAGACCAGGTCAATAAGACTGTGGGGAAGACCTATGGCGTTCTTCGGCAGCTTGCTCTCACACAGCCCTGGCTGCCGGTTAAAACAATAATAACCATCGCCAAAACTCTTGTTACACCCATACTATTTTATGGCATAGAAATATTTGCAAATTGTGATATTGCTAGTCAGCATAAGCTTAAAGTAGCCTTTAATAGTATAGCACCTTACGCGTTCGGACTTAGTAGGTATGTTCATGTTACATGTTTTGCAAATCGTATTTTTGACTTAGACTTAAGAAACTGGACGAAGTACAAGACTTTAAATCTGCTACACCAAATAATATACACAAGAACGCCTGACTATTTAAATGACAAATTAAGCTTAGCGGTATCATTAAGGATCTGTAATGTTGTCTTTCCAAGAACTAAGCTTGCATGCTCCGACAGGCAGTTCTTTGTATGGGGTGCCCGACTTTGGAATCAGCTGCCATTTGAAATTAAGACCGTTAGAAGCACATCAGGTTTTCGATCTAATCTAAAATCATACTTACAGCAACATGTTTGATGTTACATAATGCATATTAATAAAAATACACATTAGTAGTTAAGGTTTTTAAGAGTAATACCTATAGTCAATACGATTAATATTTTAATTGCAAATTTCTACTTCAATGATTAGTATATTAGTATTTTTAGCTTTTGTGATCTTAAACAGTAATTTTAAATGTGACTAGTACATTAATTTATAAGTATCTGTAATCTGTTCGATCTATCTCTATAGATTTCATTGTGTTAGCCTCCTTTATATTTGGTATTCCGTGAGGGCTATTACATATGTCTGACAATGATATTCTAAGTTGAGTACCAGGTATATATTTTGGCGTTCATTTTGTATGGGGCTGGTATTGAGGTAGCTGCACTCATTCACAAAATACTCAAAAACTGTGGGAACGAATTTTCTCCATTTTTTGGAGCTTACTCGATAGAATCGATTTGCTTATAAGTAGCCCGGTATGAAAGACAGTCTGTCAAGAAACACTTTACACATTGCAAAAAAACCGATTTATTTTTATTTGAATGTGAAAAACATACTTAGGCTTTTACTTATTTTTTTTAAATTTCAATGATGGCAAATTAATAAATAATGTATTCTTAGTTAACTTGCGAAAACCCCATATTAAAATTATAAACAATTAATAAGAAAATCAACAAAGTAGAAGTTTACACACTTTTGACACTGTCAAGAAACTGTTTACACAAAGTATTTCATTGTTGGTTTTGTTTATTATATAACGCTTATTCTGATATAATTAATAAATTTAATATTTTGTGGCACCCCCCTTGCCGCAGTTACACAGGAGCCAAGTTCGCACATTAAGCTCCTTATGTTTTGGGTCATTGTCTTGATAGAACTTAAAATTTGGCTTGTTGTTGTCAACAAACCCAAATTTCTCCGCCCTGTTTCTCAAATTAGCTTTTAAAATTTTGAGGTATTGCACTGCATTCAATGTATTACCTATTAACGCTATTTCTCCGACTCCCCGGCTGGATATGCACCACCAAACCATAACCGAAAGTTTGCTAAATTTTATAGTGGGAATGATGTTTTTGTTTTCCAGCGCAGTTAACGGCTTGCGCCACACTCTGCTCGGACCATCGTTGTAATACATCATTATTTTTGACTCATCGCAAAAAACTACGTCGTTCCAATACTCTGGCGGCTGATTGGCCATGCTCATCGCTAAAGTTGAGCGCTTTTCTATGTTAACTTTTGAAAGAAGCGGCTTCTTTTTTGCAACTCTTGATGAGTACCTATAGCGGAGAATGGCTTGGCGCACTGTTTCGTGTGAAACATCCAAACCATATTCTTCCTTTAAATCTTTGGCAAGATTTCTCACCGACACTTGCGGATTTTGGCTGACTTTTCTTATGATATGGCGATCTGCACGTTGGCTAATTTTTTTTTTACGTCCACCGCCACCGCTCTTTAACTCAAGCCTGCCCTCGTTTTTCACGCGACTTATTATGTTGTATATGGTCTTCCTTGGCACTGAAAACATTTCTACCAATTCTGCAACAGATTTGCCCAACTGGTGATTGTAAAAAAGTCAATTGTACAACGTTAAAGCTTAACCTTTTGCCAGGCATTTTATTTATTAATTAAATCCAATATTTAGTGCTAAATCAGCCAAATTCCACAACCAAATGAAAAGATGTGCATAATTTGCGTTGCAGTGAGCTACGACCAAAGCATAGATAACGGTTAAGCACCGTTATTCGTAGAAATTTGCCATCATTGAAATTTCGAAAAAATAAGTAAAGCCTATGTTTTTCACATTCAAATAAAAATAAATCGGTTTTTTTGCAATGTGTAAAGTGTTTCTTGACAGACTGTATATGAGGAGTGAAATCAACTGAACAAATTTCGTTACGTTTTTGTAAGAACTACCGCATGACGAATTTTGGATAGCCTTTAAAGACCTGTTGTCACATACAGCATTTTCGGTTGCTGTTTCGGTTGCTGGAAGATTTTGCGTTGGTTGCCACATACAACGAAAACCGAAACCGAATATTTCTTCTTATTTTTATTCGTTATTGTTTACCGCATCGCGTTTTATCAGTTGCAAAATGCAAAATTATTCATTGGAGCAAAAAAGAATCGCAGCATTCCTTGCTGCAAATGATCGTTTTGAAAAAGATTTTTTAATGTTGTTCATGCTGATCAACAACAAAGTTAATAAAAGGAAAAGCACACACAAAATCTACAGGGAAAGATCCAAAGAAGGGGCTGTGGACATTTTGATATAACGCCATTTGATGGACGACGATACAAAGTTTCGCGAGATCTTGATCTTGATCTTGAAAAAAAACCAACGACTTGGGTGCGCAAACCAATAAGCGCCCAGCATAAATTGTGCCTTACTTTGCGGTATTTGGCAACCGGCGAAACATTTCGATCCCTATCGTTTCAATAGCGTGTGCACCATTCCACTATTGGGCGAATAGTAGAGAAATGCCTTGAATCCCTCATTTTGCATTTTCTCGAAAAATCCGAAAAATCGTCGATGATTTTTAGTTATAGTGGAATTTCCCAAATTGCTGCGGGCGATTGACGGCAAGCACGTCCGGATCAAATGCCCGCCAAAAGAAATGACCAGCGTTAAGTTGGCTGCGTTTGTATAAAGCCGCTGATCGTCGTTTGGCAGCAACCGAATAAAGTCAAAAGTACTTGTTTTGGTTTCGGTTGCTAATGTACTGAATTCGATTACGATTGCTAGCAACTGAAAAATACCGATGTTTCGGTGGCAGTTTCTATCGCAGTCGCAAATGTACTGAATTCGGTTTCGGTTTACGGTGTATGTGACAACAGGCCTTTACTAGTTATTAAATCATTAATAGATGGCAGCAGTCAAAACGCCTATAAAGTGGGATGAGGCATCGGAGTCTTTGCTGATTGAGTTGTGGGAGGAGAGCATGGACGCGCTGAGATCGCAACAGCGCAACTCCCACATTTATGCGCGAATTGCGGAGTCCATTAAAGTGGACTTAAATAAAGAAGTCACTGGGAAGGAAGTAAAAACAAAAATTGAATATTGCGAAGAAGTACATAAAACTTATAAATTTTTTAAACAGGATGGAGATAAAAATGACTGGGTCATCTGGTGGCGCTCCATCAAAATGGAAATATTTTGATCGACTCAACAGGTTCTTGGGGAGCGTGAAATCTATAAACCCAGTAGCGTTTGAGAGCACCGGAGACTATGGTGAAGGACAGGAGCCACCTGACATCTCTGGTGTTTCAACGTTGCGGCGGTTAGAATCGTTTGGGTCCAGCCTATCCATAGGTGACGAACGCTCATGTTTACGTGATTCTAGCCGTACGCCTAGCGCAGCCGCGGATACACCACCAGACAAAAGGCGCAAGATGCAGGCAGAGGCAGCTCTTCATGCTGAGCTCTTGGAGCAGAACCGCCAACGCAACGAGACGTTAGTGAGCATTGCAGAATCGCAATTTAAAGCGATTGAAGGCCTCACTAAAGTGATGGAGAATATCGCTGAATCAACAGCGAAATTCCAAGAGGAAATTTTAAAAAAATTATAAAAAATAAAATAAAAAGATAAAATAATTAAATTTCTTTTGGCCATCCTCTGCTGACACACAAAACGGGTAAGGCTTCATAAGCGTGGTCGAGAACTTAAATGCAGAGTCTCCCAAAAGAACGACCGGCACGTTGACTCCACCAATAAGCTTTCCATTATCTCTGAAAAGTGTCGTTGTGTCCACCATCTTTTTTAAGCCACTTGCCTCATACACCTGCGAATCATGGCAACGACCTGGGCAACCCACACTGACATACATAAATCTATATCGGTAGTCAACTAAAGCAAATAAAATGGTCGAGTACCATCCTTTATAATTATGGTAGTCGACAGTCTCACTTGCAGTGGGATGAATTTCTATATGGCTCCCATCTACAAAATAATGTTGTTATTATTTCTGTGCTTGGTTATAAATAAACAAAACTCATCAATAGCCCCAAAGCACTGCGGAAATCCAAGCTTTTCAAACCCTTTTACACACTCTTCTACCTTTGCCTGAGTAATGAAATTACGAAGCAAGAACTCCGCTTTCAGTGCATTGTGCACTTCGCTGCAAAACTCATGGAGAATCTTTCCTACCATTGAAGGCGGTACTCCAAAAAGCCTGCTCACGACACGGTACTCTGCTGATGAGCCAAGTGCGTAAAGGGCGATGGCTATGCGCTTATCGAGAGAAATTGCTTTCCGAAACGAAGTGTCTTGCCAGGATATTTTGTGGAAACGCCTAACCAGAATATCAAAGCTGGACCTCTCCATGCGAAAGCTTTCTTTAAAAAACGCATCTGAGTTTGCTGCAACATCGTGCTCCCAGAACATTCCATGTCGTTCCTATATTATGTTATACTTAATTAAAACTTTGTTATAGTTATTCAAACTATAACTTACGAATTTCCACTTTATAGGCGAAGCGCGTTGTTTTTGCTGATCTACTGGTGGCATTGAAGTGTCATCAAATGACTTCGCCAACTCAATGCTTGAGCTATTTGTCAGCTTAAAACATGTCTGCACAACCTGGGACATTTGCAAAACCATGTTTGCATTATGCCCACAAATTAAAGCAATAATTTTAGCTTTTTTGGCTTCACTAATTTTATTTGTCTTCGGGCTCATTTTTGTTTTCAATTAAATACATACAAATAATACAAAAACAGCTGTGAGCTGACACTTAACAGACCTCTGTTAAAACAGGATGTCGGATGAATTGGATTTGTAGTGGAATCACCTACATCCGCGACTTGCTGTTAATGACGGATGCAACCTAATGGAATTAGGGTATTAAACCACATGTGCTCGCGTCACAGACTAAAATAAACGCTGTGATAAAATCAGGGGTGGAAAGAATCGGTGCCGAGGTCAAGTAAGACTTAAGTTGCTTGAATGCTTTTTCAGCGGTTTCATTCCAGATGAGTGGCTGATGTTTCTTTAATAGATCAGTTAAAGGATGACACAATGTGGCATAAGTATCAATAAATCGACGGTACCACCCAGCTAGTCCTAAGCACCGTCTCAACTGTTTCATTGTTTTTGACGTAGGGAAATCGACGATCGCTTGTATCTTATGGTGGTCTGTTTTTAACTGACCGTTCCCAATTATAAAACACAAATACCTTATCTTCTGCATGCCGAAGTTTGACTTGGCACTGTTGCTAGTCAAATTAGCTTTTCTCAAATGAACAGCCACTTCTTCCAAAAGCAACATTTGTTACTCAAAATCTTCTGACAAGATAAGCAAGTCATCCACGTACTCAAATACTCTCGTGGAACAGTGAAAGCTGTGTACGGACGTGAAAATTCTTCTAATGGTATTTGCCAGTAAGCGTGTTTCATGTCTAGTTCTGTGATATACGTAGCTGGTGGAAGACGATTTAAAATACCGTAATTATGAGGTAAGCGGTATGCATCTTTACGAGTGTGTTTATTTATTTCCCTTGAGTCCAGACAAAGTCAATTTTTGACTCCCATCTTAACTAACACACAATTACTACTCCAGGGACTATTGGATTTTTCTTTTGCATCTAACGCTAACATCTTTTCAACCTCTTCAAACATAAGTTTCTCTTTAGCTGGTGAGGTGGGGCAGTAGCGTTGTTTATTCGGTGTAATCTTTTCCATCTCTATTGAATGCTGGATGACTTAAGTCAATCCCAGCAATTCAAATTCGTAAGGTGGAAACGTTTTAATAATTGAATGTAATTTGTTTTTCTCTTATGGATTTATTTTATGCTTCGTTCGTGATTCTTTTGACTTTTCAGTATGCCCAACATCCAATTCGTTAACCTCCCGTTCATTTAAATTTAACAATCCTATTAAAAGGCCGAACATTTTCCAAAAATCAATACCCAGATATACATACGTCTTGTTTGAGATCTGGAATTATGAAGAACTCAATGTTGTGAACCATATTGCGAAAATGAAAAGAATTGTTAACTTAGCCACCACAGAACAAGCGCCATGGTAAGCGGTTCTTATTCTCCCTAAACATTTGTGATCATTTGGATGCAAAACAAGATACTTAGCCGCTTTGCCTCCAATACAACTAACTGAAGCTCCTGAGTCTAACAACGCCATATAGTTTTGACCTCCGATGCGTACTTCTGTGTATAATCGGTCAACAGAATCCATATAAGCTGTTACTATTTAAGCAATCAAAAAGTTTATTTAATTTTTCAAAAAATAATGCTGTTGAATGGGCAACATCTTTACAATTGTCAACCTCGCCATTATCAATTAATGTTTTAATTGCCGAAGACACCGTGTGGCTAACAATTTGAGTTGCATATTTTACTTTCATTTTTTCAAAAGAATTTGGATGGACATGCTTTCTGGTTATTTTTGGGCATAATTTTGTAGAACTGTTGTTGTTGTCGATTTCAAATAATTTAACAACTATGTGCCACGACACCGTACCGTCAGGGGTATTAATATTATTGCGCATTAAAATATTTCGAATGGATTTGTATTAATGGGGAACATCATAGAGGGTGTAGATTTTTTTATCATTCAATGAAAAATATGGCTTTTTTTCGCTTGCCCCGAGTTTTGTGAAAGCTGTCCGGTTATTCGAGCCTTGATCACAAACAATTGCTCGAATATTTACACCTAAATCTTCTGCGGCTCCAATATTTGCCTCAATGGTTTCCTTAAGTTTTCCAGATGTCATACCTTTTGAGGTTGCATAATAGCTTAGCACATACTTCCAATTATCATACAATCCCCTTATCATGAACACAGCAATTTGCTTGCACATCGCGTTTGTTTTTCCAACACCGTCATCCTCAAAGCCTTCCACTTCATCACGGGTAGAATTGTAGTACAATCCTCTTCTTATATGGGTTTCGTCAAATAATAATACAGCTTGCTTGCTTTTTTCTTCCATACTTGAAAAAATTGATTTTAATGAGCTCGACAAATTCTCATTAAACCCTGGCACCATATATTGAATGGGAGCCCATCTTCGTAATGATGTCTTGGACGGTAAATTTAACCTCAAACTATCCCGCATATAATCGTACGTTCTCGATGAATAGAAATTTATGCTCTGTGCAACAACCTTCTCCTCTTCTTCTCCTCTTCTTTCCATGATTTTCTTTTCTTGATCAACATTTTGCAAACTAATTTAGAATTTTCGGACACGTTTTGTTTATTGTCTATCATATCAAGAATGTTTCTGCGGACCCGACATTGGTTTGAAAATCTATGTTTTTGCATTTTTTGAAACCTAAGAGAATTTTGCAGAGTTTGAACTTTTTTCTTGAAATATTTTACTTTAATTTTTTCATTTTTTAGTTCTTGTGACATCTCCCAATACTTGTTTTTGTAATATAATTCAGTTTTTTTCTTTTTTTAGGCAATTTGAGCAAAATTCATTTGTTTCTGTTGTTGATAAAAGATTCCCACTTATTCTACTTTCGTTAAGCGTTTCCCAACTTTGTCTTTTGGCTGTATCGTTTAAAAAAAATAACTCCCCAATACCAAGTGAAGCTTGACTCACCCCTTCTACTTCCTGAAGAGTATTCCTACTTGTGGATGGCCGATTATCCGCATCTTCGTTATCGCTGTCTTCGGTAAAAGTGTAGACATCTACAATCTCGGGCACGTTGCGATTGTCGTCCAGTTTTAAAGTTGGTACTGCTGCTGACTTCAAAAACCGTATGCCAATGTACTTTTCCTCAAAGTGAGCATTGCAAATCCGCGAATTGTCCAGGTTTTCATCGTCTTGTATAATGCACTTTGCCATCCATAGACGTCGAGCACATTCGTTCTTCGGGAATCTAAACAGTTTTACGGGATCTTCCTCCGAACTGTTTCTATAGCTTCGCATGCACGTCTCAATTATGCACTTCGTTCCACACCTTCTGGTCGTCATTTTAATTCTATTTTTTAAACGTTTTTCACTTTTTAATAATTTTTGGTCAAGTTAACTAAATCGCACTTTGAAATATTATGGTAATTTGTTTGATTTGATTTGATTTGATTTATTTGTTGCTTATTAATCCTAGTGCTACAAGTAGACATACTTATGAATTAATGCACTAGTCACATTTGAAAATTACTGTTTAAGATAACAAAAGTTAAAAATACTTATATACTAAACATTATATACTAAACATTTGAGAAGAAATTTGCAACTGAAAAGAAAATATTAATCGTATTGACTATTAAATACCTTAACTAAAGTTGCCATTGTTATTATTACTATTTATGATTATTAATATGCATTAAGTATCTTCAAACATGTTGCTGTAAATATGATTTTAATTTAGATCGAAAACCTGATGTGCTTCTAACGGTCTTAATTTCAAATGGCAGCTGATTCCAAAGTCGAGCACCCCATACAAAGAACTGCCTGTCGGAGCATGCAAGCTTAGTTCTTGGACAGACAACATTACAGGTTCTTAATGATACCGCAAATCGTAATTTGTCATATAAATAGTCAGGCGTTCGTGTGTATATTATTTGGTGTAGCAGATTTAAAGTCTTGTACTTTGTCCAGTTTTTTAAGTCTAAGTCAAAAATACGATTTGCAAAACATGTAACATGAACATACCTACTAAGTCCAAACGCGTAACGTGCTAAACTATTAAAGGCTACTTTAAGCTTATGCTGACTAGCAATATCACAATTTGCAAATATTTCTATGCCATAAAATAGTATGGGGGTAAGAAGAGTTTTGGCAATGGTTAATCTTGTTTTAACCGGTAGCCAGGGCTGTGTGAGCGCTAGGTGCCGAAGAACGCCGTAGGTCTTTCCCACAGCCTTATTGACGTGGTCTTTCCATGTAAGTGCATTATTGAATGTTATTCCTAAATTATCAGCCTTATCCACATACTTTATTTCTACATTATCAACGCACAGTTTACCTAAGTTGCCAACATTAAGTTTTTTCTTATAAATAACAATACATTTACACTTAGAGGGGTTCAAACAAAGGCCATTGTTACTTGCCCATCGAGATACACGTAACAGATCATTATTACAGAACATGACACACTGGTTAATCTGACTTAAAGGACGACTCACATATAACTGGACATCATCAGCGTACATATGAGCTTCACACATAGACAAAACATCTGGAAGATCATTAACATAAATTGCAAAGAGAAGAGGACCAAGAATTGACCCCTGTGGAACACCCCGGGTTGTTGTTATGAGATCAGAGGTGGCGTGTTGTACAACGACAACCTGTTTTCTATTGAACAAATATGAGGACATAAGCTTAACTGCCGTGTTAGAAAAGTTAAACAGTTTGCTTAACTTTGTTGTCAAAATTTCGTGGCTTACCGTGTCAAAGGCTTTACTAAAGTCAAGAAGCGTTAGAAAAGTAACTTCGCTATTGTCCATATGACTTCTTATGTCCTCAACAATTTTTAAAACGGCGGTTGTACAACTTTTCTTTTTCATAAACCCGGATTGCTTGTTACTAAGAAAGTTGTTGGTTTCCATGAGTGTTGAGATTTGTGTTGCCAACAATTTTTCAAAGGCTTTTGATAAAAATGGTAGTATAGCTATGGGTCTATATTCATTTTTATTTTTAGGGATGGGTGTAATTTTCGCAATTTTCCACATCTCTGGGAATGTGGATGTGGTTATAGCATTATTTAAAATATATGTTATGTATCGTAAAACAAGTGGTAGTAACATTTTAATGAACTTTGGACTAATTCCATCTCTTCCACTTGCATTCGACTTGATTGAGAGGATTGCATTAAGTACCTCACATTGACTCACACCCACAAAATTAAAACAGCTAGAACAGTTATTCAACGACACAGAATTGACATACGGATTATATGTAGCTGGACGAACACTTATGTTGACAAAACTACGATTAAGAACATTTACGTCCAGGTTGTCATTTATCACAGATTTACTCTTTCCTATTCCTACGCTCTTCAACTCTTTCCAAAGCTTTTGCGATGAATTTATTCCATCAAACTTACTACCATAAAACCTACGCTTAGCACTATTAATCAAGTCATTAACCTTACGCCTATTAATCTTAAAGAGTTGAAGCAGTTGATCAGTCTTGTAGCGTTTCCACTTCTCATAAAGCTTGTCCCTGTATTTTATTGCACTTCTAATATCACTGCTAAACCATGGGATAAGCTTCGGCTTAACAACTATGGTTTTAAGCGGTACATGCTTATCGTGCAGATAGGCTATATTTCTTTGTAGCAGGCCTAGCTGGGTGTCCACAGAGGGAAAAAGAGTATATACTGTCGAAATCACACGTACTACAGTCACTGAATAATGTCCTAATATCTACATTCTTAAAATCCCTAAATTGCATAGTTTGGTTAATATAGTCAAGTTGTGTGTTATAGGTCATAAAAATAAGATCATGTCTAGAGAATTTAGGTACTGATATTTGGTCATACAACATAACTTTATCCATATTATTTACGAAAATTATATCGAGAAGTGTATTGGTAGTTTGTGAAAAATGTGTTGGTGTTGAATCATTAACAAGGTTTAGACCAAGTGCGTTGAAATCGGATAATAACGGTATTTCCTGGATCATATTACTATTAAGGTCACCAAGTATAATAACATCAGTGTAATTAACCGATACTTTTCAATTGAATTAATCAAGCCTGAATAATCTAAGTTCTTATTCGCCCTATACACACACCCGAGAAGCATCTTTACATCTTTGTTTACACCGTTTAGATCAAGAAATAAATATTCAATTTGGCTGTCTGGGGGATGAGTTAATACAACCTTACACCTAATTCTTTTTGTTACATACACAGCTACACCACCGGCATGACTTACACGATCAGAACGAAAAACATTGAAGCCATCACAAATAATCGACAGGTCACTTAATTCTGGGACAAACCACGTTTCAGAGACACATACAATATCAACATTGGAATTTACAAAAATAAAACGAAATTCATCCATCTTCTTAACAAGGCTTTGAGCATTAATATGGCAAATTTTTAAACCGCGAGCCTGCTTACATAAAACTTTAACCATGGCATGGTTGCCCACTTTGGAATCATTCAGGGTTATGGACATCTTAACAGATTGAATTTAAAACCTAACTGAAGCACACCAGAATAAGTTACAAAACTTAACACTAAATATGTATTAACAATAATAACAACAACAATAGTAGGCACGTTAATTAAATTAAAATACAAATAACAATAAGAATATATACGAAAATTGTGACATATGCAAAGCACATAAACAAAGACAAATTTAAATTGACGCTTATTCAGGCGCAGCATTAGCAGAAATTGTAGAGCTTTCGGCTTGAAGTTGTAAGAGCTTTTGAAAGCTCTCCACACACATTGGCTCTGCCCTCTCACTGCTTTTAACATAAACGCATGAGCGTCGGCAGAAAACTGCAAATAAAACTTTTTGTCGCTTCATCTTCATAGCCTCTTTAAACACAGCGTGGTTCTCTCTTCTAAGCTGTTTGTTAATATAGAAGGGCGTGCACGCGTCAAATCCCAACAACTGCAAGTTCAGTAGTTGCTTTGTCGTCCGCCGATACTCTCCCGCTGCCCGCATGAGAGAGATCTTGTCACGTGCGTGTTTTAATTTAATAATTATTGCGGAGTCGACAACAGTGTCTAAATTTTTTGTTTGTTTGAACCTCCATATATCCATATTGTTTCCCGCGTCAAGCTGAGAGCAAAAATTAATTTGATTGATTTTTGTTTATTGTGTATTAATTTAGCACAACATTCAAACAGATCATATGCCACTGTGTAGATCACAACTAACTGTTACTTTCGGTTTTTTTTAAAATAACTTTTAGGTAAAATAAAACGATAAAAACACGGAACGCAAAATAAAAGCATCTGCTTAGACTGACGTGCGACTCGAAAAAACACAGCAATTTGCTTGCACATCGCGTTTGTTCATCACGGGTAGAATTGTAGTACAATCCTCTTCTTATATGGGTTTCGTCAAATAATACAGCTTGCTTGCTTTTTTCTTCCATACTTGAGAAAATTGATTTTAATGAGCTCGACAAATTCTCATTAAACCCTGGCACCATATATTGAATGGGAGCCCATCTTCGTAATGATGTCTTGGACGGTAAATTTAACCCCAAACTATCCCGCATATGATCGTACGTTCTCGATGAATAGAAATTTATGCTCTGTGCAACAACCTTCTCCTCTTCTTCTCCTCTTCTTTCCATGATTTTCTTTTCTTGATCAACATTTTGCAAACTAATTTAGAATTTTCGGACACGTTTTGTTTATTGTCTATCATATCAAGAATGTTTCTGCGGACCCGACATTGGTTTGAAAATCTATGTTTTTGCATTTTTTGAAACCTAAGTGAATTTTGCAGAGTTTGAACTTTTTTCTTGAAATATTTTACTCTAATTTTTTCATTTTTTAGTTCTTGTGACATCTCCCAATACTTGTTTTTGTAATATAATTCAGTTTTTTCTTTTTTTAGGCAATTTGAGCAAAATTCATTTGTTTCTGTTGTTGATAAAAGATTCCCACTTATTCTACTTTCGTTAGGCGTTTCCCAACTTTGTCTTTTGGCTGTATCGTTAAAAAAAAATAACTCCCGAATACCAAGTGAAGCTTGACTCACCCCTTCTACTTCCTGAAGAGTATTCCTACTTGTGGATGGCCGATTATCCGCATCTTCGTTATCGCTGTCTTCGGTAAAAGTGTAGACATCTACAATCTCGGGCACGTTGCGATTGTCGTCCAGTTTTAAAGTTGGTACTGCTGCTGACTTCAAAAATCGTATGCCAATGTACTTTTCCTTTCCGCGCGTTGTCCAGGTTTTCATCGTCTTGTATATTGCACTTTGCCATCCTTAGACGTCGAGCACATTCGTTCTTCGGGAATCTAAACAGTTTCACGGGATCTTCCTCCGAACTGTTTCTATAGCTTCGCATGCACGTCTCAATTATGCACTTCGTTCCACTCCTTCTGGTCGTCATTTTAATTCTATTTTTTTAAACGTTTTTCACTTTTTAATAATTTTTGGTCAAGTTAACTAAATCGCACTTTGAAATATTATGGTAATTTGTTTGATTTGATTTGATTTGATTTATTTATTGCTTATTAATCCTAGTGCTACAAGTAGACATACTTATGAATTAATGCACTAGTCACATTTGAAAATTACTGTTTAAGATAACAAAAGTTAAAAATACGTATATACTAAACATTATATACTAAACATTTGAGAAGAAATTTGCAACTGAAAAGAAAATATTAATCGTATTGACTATTAAATACCTTAACTAAAGTTGCCATTGTTATTATTACTATTTATGATTATTAATATGCATTAAGTATCTTCAAACATGTTGCTGTAAATATGATTATAATTTAGATCGAAAATCTGATGTGCTTCTAACGGTCTTAATTTCAAATGGCAGCTGATTCCAAAGTCGAGCACCCCATACAAAGAACTGCCTGTCGGAGCATGCAAGCTTAGTTCTTGGACAGACAACATTACAGGTTCTTAATGATACCGCAAAGCGTAATTTGTCATATAAATAGTTAGGCGTTCGTGTGAATATTATTTGGTGTAGCAGATTTAAAGTCTTGTACTTTGTCCAGTTTTTAAAGTCTAAGTCAAAAATACGATTTGCAAAACATGTAACATGAACATACCTACTAAGTCCAAACGCGTAACGTGCTAAACTATTAAAGGCTTCTTTAAGCTTATGCTGACTAGCAATATCACAATTTGCAAATATTTCTATGCCATTAAATAGTATGGGGGTAAGAAGAAATTTGGCAATGGTTAATCTTGTTTTAACCGGTAGCCAGGGCTGTGTGAGCGCTAGGTGCCGAAGAGCGCCGTAGGTCTTCCCCACAGCCTTATTGACGTGGTCTTTCCATGTAAGTGCATTATTGAATGTTATTCCTAAATTATCAGCCTTATCCACATACTTTATTTCTACATTATCAACGCACAGTTTACCTAAGTTGCCAACATTAAGTTTTTTCTTATAAATAACAATACATTTACACTTAGAGGGGTTCAAACAAAGGCCATTGTTACTTGCCCATCGAGATACACGTAACAGATCATTATTACAAAACATGACACACTGGTTAATCTGACTTAAAGGACGACTCACATATAACTGGACATCATCAGCGTAAATATGAGCTTCACACATAGACAAAACATCTGGAAGATCATTAACATAAATTGCAAAGAGAAGAGGACCAAGAATTGACCCCTGTGGAACACCCCGGGTTGTTGTTATGAGATCAGAGGTGGCGTGTTGTACAACGACGGCCTGTTTTCTATTGAACAAATATGAGGACATAAGCTTAACTGCCGTGTTAGAAAAGTTAAACAGTTTGCTTAACTTTGTTGTCAAAATTTCGTGGCTTACCGTGTCAAAGGCTTTACTAAAGTCAAGAAGCGTTAGAAAAGTAACTTCGCTATTGTCCATATGACTTCTTATGTCCTCAACAATTTTTAAAACGGCGGTTGTACAACTTTTCTTTTTCATAAACCCGGATTGCTTGTTACTAAGAAAGTTGTTGGTGTCTATGAATGTTGAGATTTGTGTTGCCAACAATTTTTCAAAGGCTTTTGATAAAAATGGTAGTATAGCTATGGGTCTATATTCATTTTTATTTTTAAGGGATGGGTGTAATTTTCGCAATTTTCCACATCTCTGGGAATGTGGATGTGGTTATAGCATTATTTAAAATATATGTTATGTATCGTAAAACAAGTGGTAGTAACATTTTAATGAACTTTGGACTAATTCCATCTCTTCCACTTGCATTTGACTTGATTGAGAGGATTGCACTAAGTACCTCACATTGACTCACACCCACAAAATTAAAACAGCTAGAACAGTTATTCAACGACACAGAATTGACATACGGATATGTTGACAAAACTACGATTAAGAACATTTACGTCCAGGTCGTCATTTATCACAGATTTACTCTTTCCTATTCCTACGCTCTTCAACTCTTTCCAAAGCTTTTGCGATGAATTTATTCCGTCAAACTTACTACCATAAAACCTACGCTTAGCACTATTAATCAAGTCATTAACCTTACGCCTATTAATCTTAAAGAGTTAAAGCAGTTGATCAGTCTTGTAGCGTTTCCACTTCTCATAAAGCTTGTCCCTGTATTTTATTGCACTTCTAATATCACTGCTAAACCATGGGTTTAGCTTCGGCTTAACAACTATGGTTTTAAGCGGTACATGCTTTTTGTGCAGATAGGCTATATTTCTTTGTAGCATGCCTAGCTGGGTGTCCACAGAGGGAAAAGAGTATATACTGTCGAAATCACACGTACTACAGTCACTGAATAATGTCCTAATATCTACATTCTTAAAATCCCTAAATTGCATAGTTTGGTTAATATAGTCAAGTTGTGTGTTATAGGTCATAAAAATAAGATCATGTCTAGAGAATTTAGGTACTGATATTTGGTCATACAACATAACTTTATCCATATTATTTACGAAAATTATATCGAGAAGTGTATTGGTAGTTTGTGAAAAATGTGTTGGTGTTGAATCATTAACAAGGTTTAGACCAAGTGCGTTGAAATCGGATAATAACGGTATTTCTTGGATCATATTACTATTAAGGTCACCAAGTATAATAACATCAGTGTAATTAACCGATACGTTTTCAATTGAATTAATCAAGCCTGAATAATCTAAGTTCTTATTCGCCCTATACACACACCCGAGAAGCGTCTTTATATCTTTGTTTACACCGTTTAGATCAAGAAATAAATATTCAATTTGGCTGTCTGGGGGATGAGTTAATACAACCTTACACCTAATTCTTTTTGTTACATACACAGCTACACCACCGCATGACTTACACGATCAGAACGAAAAACATTGAAGCCATCACAAATAATCGACAGGTCACTTAATTCTGGGACAAACCACGTTTCAGAGACACATACAATATCAACATTGGAATTTACAAAAATATAACGAAATTCATCCATCTTCTTAACAAGGCTTTGAGCATTAATATGGCAAATTTTTAAGCCGCGAGCCTGCTTACATAAAACTTTAACCATGGCATGGTTGCCCACTTTGGAATCATTCAGGGTTATGGACATCTTAACAGATTGAATTTAAAACCTAACTGAAGCACAGCAGAATAAGTTACAAAACTTAACACTAAATATGTATTAACAATAATAACAACAACAATAGTAGGCACGTTAATTAAATTAAAATACAAATAACAATAAGAATATATACGAAAATTGTGACATATGCAAAGCACATAAACAAAGACAAATTCAAATTGACGCTTATTCAGGCGCAGCATTAGCAGAAATTGTAGAGCTTTCGGCTTGAAGTTGTAAGAGCTTTTGAAAGCTCTCCACACACATTGGCTCTGCCCTCTCACTGCTTTTAACATAAACGCATGAGCGTCGGCAGAAAACTGCAAATAAAACTTTTTGTCGCTTCATCTTCATAGCCTCTTTAAACACAGCGTGGTTCTCTCTTGTAAGCTGTTCGTTAATATAGAAGGGCGTGCACGCGTCAAATCCCAACAACTGCAAGTTCAGTAGTTGCTTTGTCGTCCGCCGATACTCTCCCGCTGCCCGCATGAGAGAGATCTTGTCACGTGCGTGTTCTAATTTAATAATTATTGCGGAGTCGACAACAGTGTTTAAATTTTTTGTTTGTTTGACCCTCCATATGTCTTTAAGTTTCGGTGCCGATGTCATTCCCAAGGAAAAACATAAGGTGTTAAAGACATTTTTCAGTGACTTCCCCTCACAGAACGGGACCCCATGCATGCGGAGGTCATTTGCCACTTCTGCAGTTGAAAGAGTCAACATTTTTGACTCAAGCAAGCCCACCTGTGCCTTTAGCGAGTCCAACGCAGCAGCATCTCTCTCCAGTTTTTCAACGCGCACACCGATTTTCTGCATCTCTGCACTCATGCCGTCTAGCCGCTCATTGAGCACAGAGAGTATGCGCGCTTCATATTCACTCATTTTTCGAGCTATCATATCAGCATGCTCCCCAAGACGCTGGTCGATCAGCTGCAAAATAGGTTCCAAGCCTGGCGCCTTAGCCTGCTTGATTTCTCCAATTGAGTTTTCGCGCAGTCTCTTTTGAATCGGTGCCATTGAGTTGATTTGATGTGTTTATGTGTTTCCCGCAAAGTCACTGAGTGTTTTTGTTAGAGTGAGCTTTTATTCTGTGTGTTTCGTGCTCACATTCGCTGCCAAAGTTCTTTCTCTTTAATTGTTTGTTATTGTAATTTATGTTTCCCGCGTCAAGCTGAGAGCAAAAATTAATTTGATTGATTTTTGTTAATTGTGTATTAATTTAGCACAACATTCAAACAGATCATATGCCACTGTGTAGATTACAACTAACTGTTACTTTCGGTTTTTTAAAAATAATTTCCAGGTAAAAAAAAAACAATAAAAAAACGGAGCGCAACATAAAAGCATCGGCTTAGACTGACGTGCAATGTGTTATTTCTTGCTTCTAAAACTTGACCTTTGTTCTTTACTGAATGAAAGATTTTCCTAGCAATGCGACCGGCTCTATGATTGTACTTTACCATTAATTATGACCTGCTTGCAGGAGTGTAATTATTGGTAGCTTAGGAATTTGCGTAAGTAGATCAAACCAGCTCTCTCTTTTCTACTTATATGGAAGCCGACTAAGGTACATGACCTACCTACTTGTAGGTGTTCATTATAAGGAATCTGATAAATTACCTGACCACCCCCTTTTACCAACGCAGGTAAAACATTCGGACACTCTCTCTTATCTCCTTATTAAAAGCTAGGAAATATGCACCCACATGTTTTTTACACTTTCTAATCTTAATTTACAAGAATCAAAAGTCTTGTATAGAACCTTTGAATTGATCTTGCTGTTGCTGTTGTGTAAGGAAATTCTCATCCCTTGCTCACATAACCCTCACGAATGATGTTGTGCATGTTGTTGTTTTGATTTATTTGTTGCTTATTAATCCTAGTGCTACAAGTAGACAAACTTATGAATTAATGAACTACTCACATTTGAAAATTACTGTTTAAGATAACAAAAGTTAAAAATACTTATATACTAAACATTTGAGAAGAAATTCGCAATTAAAAAGAAAATATTAATCGTATTGACTATTAAATACCTTAACTAAAAAAACACATCCGACTGACATTGTCCGTTCTCAACGTTCATGGGACCGATGACAACTAATGCATCTTCAGTGTAATTAATTTCCGGTGTATAATGGAATGCAATGCGTTCGTATGGTACGAAAACATTTTGACGATTTCGTGCAATTCGTCCAAGATCAACTATATTTCGATCTTGATGGGCTTCTGGTGTTTCGGCTGCACGTGTTTCAATCATCCTTATGCGCATACTTTCAATCCGAGCCACATTTTGTTCACTGGTTTCATTGACGCGTTTACGTTGAGCGCGGCGTCGTTCGATGTTTAAATGATCATTTCGCTGCTCATTAGTTTGACTTAAACGTGCCTGCTCTGTTTGCAATTGATTTCTTTCATTTCGTTGTAATCGTTGCTGTTCACTTTCATTTGCACGTGCAACTGCCCCTCTAACTGATGCGCGAGTGTTTCGACCAATGGCCTGCCGCTTTGGAGGCATATTTCAGTATTAAAATTGAAAAAAATCAAAATTGAAAAATATTTTTCATAATTGTTATTCAATTTGTTTTTCACATTAAGCAATTGTGTATTTCACATGTTGCAGCACGCTTAATGTCATTGTTTTGTTGTTTTACTCACAATGTGTTGCAGTTTTATTTTTAATCGATATTTAATTCAAAAATACACATACATATTGAAATATATGATCGGTTGTGCACAGCACAGCGCAGCACCGACAACAATCCACACGCGGCACGACGAAAATCAAATTCACAGCAAAAGATTGTATTTCACCATAATTAAAAATGAGTACCGTTACTGGACAGCGTCTCTGTATCAACGGTTGTTGTATGGAATGAAAAGACACAAAATTTATAAACAACCACAACGTCTAGTAAACTAATAACGTTTTGGATAAGAATCGAATATTTTTATTTGAATACCGTTTTGGATAAGAATCGAATATTCAAAAAAGACTAAATACATTTATATACACAGTCGGTGCACGCTACACAGCTCCGTTGATGTAGGGAGAAACGAAGATCGAATCTTATACATAAAAATCAATTTCTGTTTATTTGTGTATGTTTTATAGACTCGAAAACTAAACAACCGATTGACTCCAAATTTTACAGAAACATCACAGACACCGAGACAAACATATCCTGAAAATTTGGAGTCAATCGGTTGTTTAGTTTTCGAGTCTATAAAACATACACAAATGAACAGAAATTGATTTTTATATATAATTAATATGCATTATGTATCTTCAAACATGTTGCTGTAAATATGATTTTAGTTTAGATCGAAAACCTGATGTGCTTCTAACGGTCTTAATTTCAAATGGCAGCTGATTCCAAAGTCGGGCACCCCATACAAAGAACTGCCTGTCGGAGCATGCAAGCTTAGTTCTTGGACAGACAACATTACATTAATTTGTCATATAAATAGTCAGGCTTTCTTGTTTATATTATTTGATGTAGCAGATTCAAAGTCTTGTACTTCGTCCAGTTTAAGTCTAAGTCAAAAATACGATTTGCAAAACATGTAACATGAACATACCTACTAAGTCCGAACGCGTAAGGTGCTATACTATTAAAGGCTACTTTAAGCTTATGCTGACTAGCAATATCACAATTTGCAAATATTTCTATGCCATAAAATAGTATGGGGGTAAGAAGAGTTTTGGCGCTAGCTGGCGAAGAACGCCATAGGTCTTTCCCACAGCCTTATTGACCTGGTCTTTCCATGTAAGTGCATTATTGAATGTTATTCCTAAATTGTCAGCCTTATCCACATACTTTATTTCTACATTATCAACGAACAGTTTACCTAAGTTGCCAACATTAAGTTTTTTTTTTTAAATAACAATACATTTACACTTTCTCTTTAATTGTTTGTTATTGTAATTTATGTTTCCCGCGTCAAGCTGAGAGCAAAAATTTATTTGATTGTGGTGGCTTAAGCTTTCGTGTAACAAAAACTTCGTTGGAATTTGCTGCTTCGCTGGACTTTGCTTTTTTGCCCTTTGGACCTTCGCCATATTGACAATTGTTGGAGTAATTCTTAAGCTAATATTTATTAAGAGAAGCAAATGAAATCGTAGCATAAGTTAGCTTAAGAGAAAGTTTCGTTAGCTTATAAACAATCAAAATCAAACTGATATGCGGCCAAATCTTATACCCCGATTCCACTAAAAGCCGAATGCAAGTTTTTAACATTTCTCGAATAGAATATATATAAGTTTATTAGCTCACGAGCACTATTGAATATTAAAATGAAAGACAGTTATGCAAGACAACTTGAAATTTGGATTATTGAAATACATTGTTGAATTAAATGACATGGAAATGATTGGTTAAGTTGATTTTACTTAGACCCGAGTACAGCATGATCGAAATGGCGTCTTATGGGAAACTATGCATTTCCTTTTTAAGGGTGACATCCAACTCCATTTGGGATGCCGCTTAGGTAGGGTGGGTAGAGAAGTTATGGGGACTCAAAAACAGCTGAGAACCCAACCACAGTAGTGTACCTGGTTATGATTGGCAATCTGGTTTTAGGGATTAAATCTTCCTTTTTTATTTGTTTAATGTATATTTATATATATATCGTTATTTTATTTTTCTTTTTTTTTTGTGTATGCATTGAACCAAAAAATCACCAGATACCCAGGGGCATGTTTGCTGTGTTAAACATTCTTCCGTGTGTTTACGACGATAGCATAGCAACTGAATACCTTAAGTATGATCCTAGTACGACACTCGTACTTGACTTTATTAACACCTAAGATTTAAGATAGATACATAGTGCAGCAGCTAGACCATTGTGAAAGCTGCAAGTCATTCATGCTGAAGCTAGAAATGTAAGAAATAAGAAACAACCTTTAAAATTTTATGGTTTTATGCTTACCGAGACGGGATTTGAACTTTAGACCACTTGTTATTGCGTCGAGTGCCTTAGCTGATAAGCCAATTCCAAACTCATAATGACGTAAACATCGTCCAGATAAAGTACATTCCTTACGAATCGAGTTCCAGCATGACATATCACTTTAACAGAAGACAATATCATATATATGATTTTACGGGAAACCCGTTCAATACAACGTTTTTCCTATCAAATGTCGAAATACGACGCTTGATGGGATACTATCAACTTGCACTATAGAATTTTTCGGTTTAGTGTACCTTTTTGGTACATGTGCACCTTTATTATTTTGTGAGTCTACGTATGACATTCGAGAAGGTAGCAATCACCACGACCAATCCGACGAGCAAGCTAAGAGCATAGCAAGAGGTGCTCACCCGGCAATAATCTCGTTATACAATGTTGGTAATAACATCGAGCCGACACAAACTGCGCACTACATAATTGACGCCCGAACGTGTGGGGCCAGACAGGAGAATTTGATACATATTTGCACTGGCAAATAAATAAGCATGCCTTCTGGAATAGTTTCCATCATTGCTTAACAAGCCATCCAAAAAAATAGAATTGATAATTTATAATGTCTTGGACGCTTTTGTTATTAGAAAAATCGAGAAAGTTACGTATGGAGTATGCGATTATTATTCAGAACAATCTGGTGGTAAGTCGACCTACGTATAACCTTATGTCTCTAAGGAATAATAGAAGCATTCAAGCAGCATATTCCGGTAACCTACGGCCACAAACTGAATAAACAGAGAAACAAGAGAGTTTAGTTTGGAATAGCAGTAATCATTTCATAATTCTGTTGAACCGACCAAAATATATTTTATAAAAATTTTGCTTGATATTTATTTCCAAAACTTTTGCGCCATACTTGGTTTGTAAAAGAGGATATTCAGATTTAGGAAATACAGTCTTGTACTTAAGTAGGTAAAGAATGTCCAATATCTGATATTATTCCAAAGCACGATGTAGACGAGTTGCGTTACGAGGGCAACACAGAAGCAGCTGAAATGCTGTCAGAAACGAACGCCAGCGCAAGTGCAGAAACCATAAGCCCACCAAACATGGCAGCACCTAGTACCAGCCAGGGACCTAGCCACAAAATGAAGAACAAGCAGAGGACGAGGTGCGACGCCTAAGCGAGGGATGCAAACACGCTATCAAAATAATTTAAATCGAAACCAGTCACATAGTCTGTTGTCTTTTGGAGTTAGGGAAATATATCACTGAATAATGAACCCAGTTTTGAAGCAGCCAGCTACATTCAAACTATCGTTCAACAAAAACAAAAAGACTTTATGAATACTCTCAATGACATCATCATGTCGTGCATTGAGCAAACCATGCAATCACAATTGGCTCAGAAACAGATCAACTCAAATATGCTTATTAGTTCAAATGAACGGTTTATATAATCAGATAAGTGAAGCTAAATTGACATTTTAAAACGAAACACCAAAAGTGCGCTTCGATATGAACTTCTTCATTTAAAAATTCAAAACATGAGTGAATTAAGAGAGGAAATAAGAAAACATGAAAGTTTCCTATCAAGCTCATTTCCATCTTAGCTTAAATTCGGTAGTAAGAATGTCTCCAAAATTATTAATGAAAGCGAGGAACCAGAAGATGAAAGTATCTCAGAGATACGCCATAACCGACAAGAACGTTGGAATTGCGATAAAACTGATCACCGTTGGGAAGACTGTATGAAAAAAAGACATATATTCTGCTACGGAGTGGCGCTAAGGATGTCTATAGACTTAAGTGTAGCAAATGTAAGCCTTCGGAAAACCGAAAAAGGGATGCGCATACCAACAAGGTAATGACGTATCCAAATCCAATCTCCAACTAAAATCTCTAACTAACTTCAAGTCGACTCGTGAGACAAAGAACGACTTGCCCTCAGACTTTTCAAAGAATAACCATGTTGTAAAAAAATTAAAAAAAACTAATGAGTGTTAGAACTCACGAGCGATGTGTTAACAGCCGTTTGTACATGTTTGATTGCTATATTATAGCATAAAAAAGAAAAGAATTGTTTATTGAATTTAGTTTTCCTTTCTCCAGTTTCTCTGTCTATTTTTTTTATTCTACTTTACTTTATTCCGAGTTTTCGGCAACTGACCTTTACAAATGCATCGCTGAATACACTTTCGTAATTTGTGCCCTGAAAGACAAAAAGAGAGAGAGAAGTCTGTATTGTTGATTTTGGTTGTTTTAAGTTAAAACTTCTAACTCAACAAAACCACCTGCTGCTGACTTCTGTTACTTCATAACATTTAACTACGATTAAAACACACAAACAAAGAAACATACCAACAAATAAATACAGGAGAAGTATTTGCAGAAGCCTGTTTATTTTTGCAATAAATAAGATTCTTGGATATGAACGATAGCTTGCCTGCCTTGCGTATTACATGACCTTTTGATACCTGTCCTACCCCACAAAACACTTGAACTAGCAACTGATATGCACCTAGCCAACCAAGTATCTTGAGCTTAAAACAAGGCTTCTGCAAGCACTTGTCCACAAAACTATTTTTCTTCCCCCATTATTGCGCTTGAGCAAAATAAAACAAGATTTTGTCTTCCAAGGCAGTCAAATATCAGTTTTGCTATTGCTGACCATACATACTCTTCCCAATTTTTACCCTATGACACTTTCTAACAATCATTGGCATACAGTTATGCAAAGATGTACACAAATTACGAAAGTGTATTCAGTAGTGCATTGGTACATATGCAAATGTAAGCGCGCGTTTGCCGCCGGCACAAAAAAAGGAAAAATATCAAAAATAACAAAAACCTCGATAAAGGCCTGTTGTCACATACTCCGGAAACCGAAACCGAAAAAAAATATCGATTGCAGTTTCGGTTGCTGAACGATTTTACGTGGGTTGCCACATACAACGGAAACCGAAACCGAATATTTCTTCTTATTTTTATTCGTTAGTTTTTACCGAATTCAGGTATGCGAATGCACCTTCATGCACTCTCCAAGCGCCATGACCACACGCTGAATTTGGGTAGCCAACTCGCGAGTGGGGGCCAGGATCAGAGCCTGACATTCACGAACGGCCGTATCGATTTGCTGAAGAATGGCAATCGAAAAAGCAGACTGGGCCTGGGCAATGACATCGTGACCCTTGACGCAAGGAATGATAGCGCGCTGTTGAATGTTGATGGCTTTTCGAAACCTCGCTCCTCGCGCAAGTTCATGTCATCAAAATTGTCATAAGCCTCATGCCAGGTCGACTCGATAACGCCATCAGGGTCCATGCCAGTGGGACCATCTTGAGCTATTTCACTTCGATCATCCATTTTCTGATTATAATTTGGCACTTTTTATACACGTGCTGCTGATTGTTAAAATCAAGCAAAAAAAATATCTAAGAAAGCTTTTATGTATTTCACTATTTAAAAAGGTTGAAGACGTTCGTTTAACTGGTATTAAATAAAGTAATT